>ML781356.1:135059-146374 GCA_009831015.1 Picea engelmannii | reverse complement strand
ATATATATATATATATAATTTGAACTCTCTTATTACACTATTTCTTATATGCTAGCTGAAAAGCTAAAAGAAGAAATAAATAAACAAAACATTATTAGCCCACAAAAATATAAAAAATAATTAATAACTTATTTCTAGATATTGTAATTGTTGATCTTTTTAATTTAAAGAAATTAAATCAGAATAACTCTACAAATAACCAAAGCAGGAAGTAATGAGAAAGATCTAAGCCTGCCTGAAGTTATTAGGAAGGAGATACAATGTTCTATGTATATTATTATCATATATAATAGAAGAAAATATGTAAGAATGAAATAAATAAACATTCAAAACACTCTTAACCCAAAATGTCTAGAAATAATTAAGGAAAACAATATAATTAGATATACTAATTGTTGTTGATATAAATAAATCAAATCAAAATAAAAACAATTAGATAGGGCAATTTCAATTGATATAAAGAAATTAAATTAAATTAAATAAATAGATTTATATCTCCCTCACCTCATCCATCCAAAAGAAGAAGAATGGAGATTGTGTTGACAAGTTAGGAACAATATTGAACAACCCAAAAATATCTCTTCCTCTGGATATTTTCTTCTCTATTATGTGGTCTCTTGGGCTATGTCTCTCAGACTTTAAGTTAATACACACCATGCATAAATGGATAGACAAAAGTTGCTTCTCAAACAGATAGACATACATTACTTCTCAAACGGATAAACATACATTACTTCTCATTCAAAAAGTACAAAAGAAAAGTGTTTCATGTAACACCCAGAGAGCAGAGAGAATACCTAGAATGTATAGAAATAGTTAAAGAAGACTCTTCAAGAGAATTAGATATGGTGATTGTTGTTGATATAAAGAAATCAAATTAAAAAAATAAACTCAGATCTACCTCACCTCATGAATCCAAACAAAAGAGAAACCAAGATGATGTTGTACAGTTAGGAACGTGATCGAACAACCCAAAAATACCTCTTCCTCGAGATCATTCCCTCTCTAATCTAATCTGTGGTCTCTCGGACTCTGACTCTCATAAATTATTTTGACACGCACCACGCATAAACAAATAGATATTTCTTAACATTTAAAAGACACCGAAGAAGAGAGCTTCAGGTAACACTGCTAGCCTACATGAAAAAGAGAGTAGAGAGAAAAAAATCAGAATGTCTAGAAATAATTAATGAACACTAGAGAATTAAATATGGAAAATTAAAGAAATAGACTCAGATCTCCCTCATCTCATCTATCCAACAAGAAGAGAAATTGAATTTATGTTTGCTGGTTAGGAATGCAATCGAACGACCCAAAAATATCTCTGCCTTCTGGATCTTTCACTCTCTATTCTGCGGTCTCTCAAGCTTTGGCTCTAGATGTTAATCCCCATAAATGGACATACATTACTTCACATTCAAAAGGCACAGAAGAAGAGCTCTTCAGGTAACACCGCTTGCCTGCATGGAAAAGAGAGCAGAGAGAAAAATCAAATAAAATTAAAAAAATAGATTCAGTTCTCCCACACCTTGTAAATTCAACCAGAAGAGGAATGGATATTATGTTGGCTCCAGTTAGGAACACCATCAAAAGACCTAGAAAATATCTCTACCTCGAAATATTTTTCTCTATTCTGGGGTCTCCCGGGTTATGGTTCTCAAATGTTAATTTGACACATACCCATGTATAAACAGACAGACATTACATTACCTTCAAAAGGCACGGAGGAAAGAGCGCTTTGCATAACACCGCTAGCCTGCATGGAAAAGAGAGCAGACAGAAAAACAAAATGAGTATCAAATGTAAAAGTAGTACCTAAACAATATTTAGATTGTCGAATTTTGTGTGGATGCACCATCTGCCTCTATCGAAAAAGAAAAACCTAACGGTTTGATTTTGCAGGGATGAGCCATCTCATTCCATTATCGAAAAATCCATCGGATTCTAGTATCAAAAAATCCATATTTACATTGTCGAATTTTTCGGGGATGCACCATCTGCCTTTATTGGAAACGATTGACCTAATGATTGGATTTTGTGGGGATAAGTCATTGGATTCTATTATCGAAAAAGCAATCACATTCCATTATCGAAAAAACTAGATTCCATTATCGAAAATGCTTTGCGAGATGAGTCATCAGATTCTATTATCGAAAACGCTTTGCGGGGATGAGTCATTAGATTCTATTATCGAAAACACCATCACATTCCATTATCGAAAAGAAAATTATGAAAAAATCCAGATTTCATTATTGGAAACGCCATTGAATTCCATTATCAGAAATGCCATCAGATGAGCCATCGGACTCCATAATCAGGAAAGCAAAACCATAGTGTCGTATTTTGTGATGACGCACCAAAAAAATTCATTATCTCAAAAGAAAAAATGTTGTTTGAATGTTTTTATGATTAAACTAAAATTCTGTTGTGTAAGGAAAAAATTTCAATGCAAATTTCATGCACAGGTCAAATTAAAAATTTATTCTTTTTATATATCCTATTAACTTATATACACATATTTATTTTACAATTCCTACACCTCAACAATAGTGACTGTGTTAATTGAAGTTGTGAGGGACCAAGTGAAGAAGGAAGTGAAAAAAAAGCAGACAGAGATGGGAGGAGTTGAGATTCAACAACCAATGAGAACAACCTAGGTAGTTTTGCCATTCCATTGCTTTATACTTTATTATCCTTTAATTCGTTTATATTTTAGTCTAACCCACTATATTAATATTCAGGTAAATAAGGATGTATGTGAGCATAACCCACTTTGATATCACCTAATATTACATATAAAACCCAATTTATATAATTTTTCATAAGAAATATTGAAAACTAATAAATGATTCATTATTGATTATTCTTTATTTCTCTTAGTAAATCATTCTAATATAATAATTGTAAATATTATTTTTATATTGATATATTTAATAATATATTTTTCCATTTTTAATATAGTATTTATAATAAATATATCCACAACTTAATTTAGTAAATGTGATTTACATTGATTTATATTAAATTTTGCATTAGTCAATTAAAACATAAAATAATTATTTAGAAGTATTTTAGTTAATAACCATTCACACACATATCATCTTAATCACACACATATCATCTTAAGGATATCTTAGGATTTCCTTCTTCTAAAAATTATGTTTTCTATTCAATTTTTTTATGTGACTATACAATATAGTTTTATTATCATTTTGTGGGTTGCATGGAAATGTTCTATTTTTCCAACATTAACCAATGTCCTTTTTTCTTATGTGTTCATTCTAGTTCATGCCACACATTTTGTGTAGGTTTATTTGGAAATTGACAAGTGTCAACATTCTCATTCATGTTAACTAATGTATCCTTCTTGGTTGAACTTCCTTTTCACATGTTCCATCCACAATACCTCATTTTTTCGTTTGATGCATCATATATGCCACTTTTCAATAAACCAACCCTTTCATTAAATCTCAATAGTAAAAACAAATACTTTATGTCAACTTTTTATCAACAAGATAGTGTAAGTATGAATCATGCCCTATATTAATTCATCTCTTCTACTTGTTTTATTTTCTAGCATATTATTGTTTTTTTAAGATTGATTGCATCTTTGATTGATTATACTTTGGATTTTTCCATTTACAAGATTTTTTTCCTTCTTATTGATCTTTGAACTTTGGATTGTTGGCAGGAATTTATTTGTTTCTTGTTCCATTTTCTTGTTTGGATTAATTGAATATTACTTGTGTTCTTACCCTATGGTGATCTAACCTTTAAACAACTAGGCCTTCACTATACATAGTATTTTTCTTCTATCACATGGGTTTACTATAATACAAAAAATTTATCTATTTTTAATTCCTTTCTTTCCAATTTTGCATAGTGGTTTACCCGACCTTTCGTGTCCCTTTCGAAACCTTTCTTGGTTTAGTATATGTTATTGATCCTATGCATTGTAATTGTCTCTCACTATCCATTCTCATATTAACAATTTAATATCTTTGTTACCACACTCACTTGGAATCCTCTTCAATCCCCTCCATGCAGGATCAACATTTCCAGGATGCATCTAACTAATTTTTGCACCTTTTTTCATATGTAGTTTTCATGGTTGCTTACACCTAGATTGTGGGATCCTATTTCCTCTTATCATGATATCATGGATCCTATTTTCTCTTTCTATGTTTGACATAATCCCTTACTAATTTTGTATTAAAGTGGTGCAACCTTTGTTCATCAAATTTCTATAGAATGTTTAATATTATCTATCATTGTTTTTTTTTAACATGAACAGTTATGTTTTAATATTAAAATTCTCGACATAAGTGCCCATTTACAATCTTTCCAATTTGTCGGGACAGCTCCCAATATTCCTGTATAATCAGGATCCCCCCATCTCTAATTCTGACATAACAGAGTTTCTTAAAATCCAAACAATCTGATGATACTAGAGTGCCCCCTAACTTAAAGACGCATACAAACTGCTTCAACAAAAGGCAAAAAAACATAAAAACACAACTAAGGAATTGGATCCCAATTTTCCTTATCATCCCATACTAGAGTGCCCGTAGGAAGAAGAGCAACTTTATTTTCTTCCGTGTCCGCCTCTTTGTTGTTTTCCCTCGGAACATGGAAGAAGCTAATCTTTTGAAAGGAGTTGATAGTCTTTTTAATTCTCTCCATCAATCTAGATAGCCAAAGATCCTTCGGATTTGAATTTTCCACTAGCATTTTTATGAGAGTATGAGAATCGCCAATAATCTTTGCTTCCTTGATGCATGCCTTTTGCAAAATCTTGAGGCCTTGCAGCAATGCCATCACCTCTGCTTGGGTGTTGGTGTCTTGGCCTAGGCCCCATGCATACCTATGCTCAGTTTGTCCTTGCTTGTTCTTGATGACTCCACTTGCACCTGCATTCCCCAGATTGCCTTTTGTTGCCCCATCAAAGAACAAAGAGTAACAATCCATCTCCTTGTTTCAATTTCTGAAGCTATCTTTTGACAATCTGATTTGCCAATCTTTTTTCTTTTCCGCTTGGATATCTGCATTGGAATATTTCAATCCCAGCGATCTGCCCCACTCCACCTCATGAGGGAAGAGATTTTTATCGGTGATGCTCCGCATATGCTCATTCAGGAATTCTTTGAGAGTGGATATTATCTTAGTCATGATGACTTTTTCATTGTGTGTTTTCCCTTGGAAAATCCTACTATTTCGCTCCAACCAAATTTGCCAACAGGTCAACTTTGGCAGAACCAGCCATGCGGCCTTGAACCAAATATTATTTGGGAGCTGCCCGGGATAGCGATACAACCAATTAGCGTGTAATTCGAAAATGGATGATGGGAGCATTGTGTCCATTGTGCAATGGGTCAACACTTCACCCCAAACTTCTAAAGTGTAACTGCATTCCAACATAATATGTTTGACGTTTTCTTCATTTCCCAAACACAGAGAGCATCTAGAGGGGTCGTGGAAGCCTTTCTTCACTAGGTTGTCTGCTATAAGCACACGATTGTGGAAAAGCAGCCAATTAAACAAATCAATTTTGGGGATGCATTTTTGTTTCTAGAGACCTTTCCAAAGTGTTGGGCATGGGGGAGCATAGGGAATTGCTCGTAACATTTTGTATCTGTGTGCCACTGAGTAAGAACTAGAAAGTGGCCCCCAGCCTCTCTGATCATTATTCTTTTCATGCATTGGAGCCTTCCCTTTAAGCCTAGCACGTAATTCCAGCCATGCATTTTCCAGATTGCTCGGCAAGTTCGGCTTCCTCCACTCCAACCAGACTTTTTCTTTCCAAATGGAGATATCCCACAGAGAAACCAAGCTCACGTTCTTCATCCATAGACGGAAGTCCTGAAGCTCATGGACGTATGCAAGGGGAGCCTCGTTCATTATTCAATCCTCCGAAAGCTTTATAATTTTTCCATTCCTCGGGATCCAGTATAACTTGTCTTGAATAAGCGATTGGGATTGCATGCACAGTTTGTGGATTTGCAATCCATTAGTGGCTTTGACAGGTTTGTCTAGGCAACATTTTCTTGGACCCGTAAAGTATTTCTTCCAAAGTGCACGCTGCACCCAGCCAGCCTTAGGGGAAACTTACCTCCAGATAATTTTTGTACCCAACGCTAAATTGTGCATTCTCATATCTTTGAAATTCAGGCCTCCCTCTAAAATTGTCTTGGTGACTTTGTCCCAATTGACAAGAGGCAATGTATTTCTATTTTTTTTTCCACCTTTCCAGAAGAAACTTCTTACAATACCTTCCATTTTCTTGAGAGTTTGAAGTGGAGCTAGCATAAGGGAAGCTTGATAGATTGGGAGACTATTTAACACCGATTTAATGAGCATTGTCTTCCCTGCAAGATTCAACCAAGAGAATCCCCAAGCTTGCAATTTATTTTTAAATTTGTCAATGAGGGGGGTCCAATCCTTACCTGTAGGGTTTTTCTGAAAAATAGGCAGCCCAAGATACTTAAAAGACGTCCAATGCATGGAACCACCAAAACCCCATCATCTGGAAATGGCATTAAGGTCAATTTGAGTCACGTTCTAGCCATAGAAATGGCACTTTTCATAATTCAGTCTATTGCTCGAGGCCTCATAGAACTCATCCACCACCAATTTGAACTGACAGGCAATATGAACAGAAGTTGCCCCAAGGAGGAGGGAATCATATATGAATAAAGCATGATTGATTTCTTTTACTCCTCTTGCTATTTGGAGGCCTAAAATATCCTGATCAATTCTTCTTTTTTCCAGGGTAAAGCTTAAGGCAGAGGCTTTGAGAACAAAGAGCAAGGGGGAAAGCGGGCATCCTTGCCTTAGCCCTCGCGTGGATTTAAAAAAATTTGTTGCTCTCCCATTCACCAGTGGAGCGATCCAAGGCTCGGAAATGCATGATTTGATCCAATTAATGAAGACAGACCCAAAACCAAACTTTTGCAAAACTTCGAATAGAAAAGAGTGCCTAACCCTGTCGAACGCATTTGCAAAGTCAATTTTAACTATCATACCTTTTTCTCTTCTCTTTAGACTTGAGTGAAGCGCCTCTTGGACTAAGATTATGTTATCCACGATCTGCCTTCCTTGAACAAATCCCCCTTGGTTCTCCGGAATGAGGTCTGAAAGAAGCCCTTTCAATCTGCTGGCAATCAACTTTGATATGATCTTGTATCCAATGTCACACAAAGAAATGGGACGAAACCTGTTGAAGGAATTTGCACCCTTTTCTTTCGGAATGAGGGCTAGAAAAGTGGAATTCGTACTGCCCCCAATTTTCTTGCAGTCTTGGGATTTTAGAATCATTTTGTGTAAGTATTTTTCACAATCTGCCAGCAAGATTGGATGAAGTTTGTCATGAACCCATCTGGGCCTAGGGCTTTATCAAGACTCATGGCAAACAAGGCATCCTTTATTTCTTTCCTAGTGACCTTAGCCTCTAGCTTATAATTCATTCTAACTGTGATTTTAGGGGGTATCTCATTTAGGAGCTTGTTGTTGCATCCCTGCACCTCTACTTCATTAAAGAGATTTTTAAAGTGATTGAAGGCAACCTTTTTGATGCTTGGAAAATCGCCATACGTTTGAGTGCCATCCTTAATTTCTGAAATGGAGTTGTAACCTCTCCTTGCTTGGGCTTGCTTATGGAAAAAAGAAGTGTTTATGTCTCCAGATTTCAACCATAGGCTTCTAGATTTTTGCCTCCAGTATTCCTCCTCATGTCTGCAAGCATTCTAAAACTTTTGTTGCAACTCTTCCTCCCTTTTTAAAGTATCGCTCGCAATTTCATCCTCTTCCATGTGGTCTTGATGAGTCTCAAGAGATGCTTGGATTTGTTTTCTTTCCTCCACAGGACTAGGAATGGTTTTATCCCATCTTTTCAAGACTGACTTCACTCTTCTTAACTTCTCCTCCCATACAAAGAATGGGGATTCCATGACTCGCATCTTCCATATTTCTTCAACCTTCTCTAAAAAATCCTTTTGACTTATCCAGAGAGGACTAAAATGAAAGGGAATAGGGCCTAAATTCCTATCGGGTGAGAGAGCCAGTATTATGGGCTTATGAACCAAAGTGTTATTAGAAAGGATCTTCATTTTCACATCAATACCAAGAAGAAGGTAGGAACTTTGGAGTAGAAACCTATCTAATATGGCAGCGATATGCTCGGGGCCTACCCATTTATTTGACCAGGTGTACTTACCTCGACAAGGCTTGACGTTGAGCAGATCCCAGTTGTTGATGAGATCCTCCACCCACTCTCGAGCCAGATCTCTTACAATACAACCCCCATGCTTTTTGCTCTGACTGAGGGAAATGTTCAAGTCCCCTATGATTATAATCTTTTCCAGGACCTCCTCGTCCACTAGGTCTCTAAGAGAGTCCCAACAAAATTTATTTTCCCTTGCATTTACTGGAACATAAACATTGAAAAGGTTGTATACCTTCTTCGAGTCTTGGTGTTGAAATTTTGTGAACATCTAGTGTACATTTTTTTTTCCATCTACCATAATGTATTTAGAATCATTCCAAAGAGTGCCCAGACCTCCTGAGGCTCCTCTGGATGAGGTAGCCTTTATCTCGCCTCTGTTCCAGTATCTTTTGTTGCTTTGAAGGAAGAGATTTTCCTCCAATTTTGTCTCCTGGACTAGCATTATGTCTAGGTTTTATGTCTTGATTAGGGCCTTCATGGCTTCTTCTTTCATCTTGCTCCCCAAACCTCTGCAGTTCTAGGAGATCACTTTCATTATTTATTTTTGTAAGAGTGAGGGCCTCCCTTGGAGCCCTGTCCCAGATTTCTTACCATTTTTGGGGTTTTGGCCAAAAAAATTTCCAAAGTTGGTTGGCTTCCCTGCGCTTTGTCTTTGTATGTTTCTTTTTCTCTCTTCTCCCTGGATGACATCCTTCCCCTTGTTGATCTGCGGACCATGGATAGAGAGTCTCCTATCTCTCCTTCCTCTTCGGATTCTTCTGAGCCTTGGCTTCCCACATCGTTGGCTGTGCACTTGTCTTTGTATCTTTCTTATTCTCTTTCCCCATGCCTTGAATCCTTTATCACTGCATCCTAAAGAGCCTTCTCATATTGAGTTCTTGCAGTCTCTGTCTGATCCTTCTAGAACGGATCCCCTTCAGGGAGTTCTTGAGAAGCCAGACCAAGGGTTCCGAACATGTTTCCTAAATCTTTTGGCTAGAGATTTTTCTGGGACGCACTGTTACCTTTGGGCTGATTTCCTTTACTATTTTCGTGTCCTGCCATGTTTGAGACCTTTGGGTTAGCTTTGGATCTCTTGACCTGCTTCCATCCTTCCTCTTTGTCCTTATCTTCCTCACTATTTTTTGGGCAATTTCTTGCAAAGTGACCATATTCATGACACCCCCAGCACTTAAACAGAAGTTGTTCATAATCCAGTTTCTATATATGGGACCAGCTTCCAACCTTTATTTTGATAGCTTTCGGAATCTCTACTTCAAGATCCACCTCCACACAGATTCAGGTGCAGTCATATTGGTCTTTATTGTTTTCCCTGTCAATAAATTTTCCCAGTGCATCTCCTATATGTTTCAATGAGTCCCAATTCCAGAAATGTATTGGGAGATTAGGCATTCTAACCCACACTGGAACTGCTGAGGGGACGTCCTCTTCTAGGTCGAAGTCTAGGGTCCACTTATTTAGATACAATCCTTGAGGTCCCATAAAGTATGGTCCATTCTTGAAGATCGACTCCTTATCTTCTTTGGAGGTGAATTCAAAGAAGAAATAACCTCTGCCCAGGAAATGAGAGGTGACATTATGTTTAATCAAAGGCTTCCAATTTTCTATCACCCAGGTTTTAGTGGCTTTGGGGGATGGCCACAAGCCAGTGAACTGCCCCACAAGCGCGTACTCAATCAATGACAAGGCGACCTATATGGGAACATCTGGTGGGAGGGACACCTCCGACATTTCTTCAACTCTTTTGACAAACTTCAAGCTTTCCGCCTTCTTCTTCTTGGGAAAAGAGTTGATCAGTGAGCAGAAGGCAGCGTCGTTTAGTGGGGGAAGAGGAGGTTGGGGAGGAGAGGAGGCCCTAGGCAAGCCTTTCTCCTCCATGGCTATGGAAACCCTAGCAGCAGAGCTACAGAGTTACAACACACACAAAAAAAAGTTAATATTATCTATAATTGTTAATAGTCTAGGATACTGTACAATTTTTCTTCCCCCCCCCTCTCTCCCATAACTCTCTCACTATCTACCTATTATCTCTCATGCTCTCTCTCCTAACTCTCAACCTCTCCCTCTCTCTCATCCCCTTATCTACAATTCTCCCACCACTCCCTATCCCCCTATCTCACTCTCATTCTCCCTCACACTCTCTCCCCCTCTCTCAGTCTCTCTCACTGTCCCTCTCTCGTATTCCTCCCACACTATGTCCCCCTATCTATTGTTCTATACCTCCCTTTATATTCCATTATCCCTCAAACACTTATCTCTCAACATTGTCTTCCTCCCACCACAAGGTTTTTATTCACAAACCTAAATCCAATAAAACTAACTCAACAAAGACATACGCCATATTTTTCACTCTCACTCGGAAAAAAAAATTAAGACAACATGTGTGCACTTCACGAATGCATGCACATTCCTAGAAACCTGGATAGGGAAAGCCTAGCCAGTCTCGCTTGTGACCCTTCTAGTGAAACATAGTTTCAAATTTCTTGGGAAACATACCAATTGTTCAAAACCACCTAGCAGTAATGACATCTCGAACCATAAGTTGGTGCCCTAAAAGAAATACTTGAACTCATGCATCAAAGAACAAAAACAACACCTTGAAATCACATGAAATCTTTAACCAAAAACAACAACTTGATCCCACACAAATCACCTCCCAAATTTATTCTTTCCTTGTTAATGGGAATATTAAAAACATCAATGAGTCCTCAAGGTAACCATTATAAGGTTTCAAGAACCATGTATGGGTAGTGGGGAATTACTTATGGTCAAGGAAGGAAAATAAAGAATTAGGACCTGAACTAAGATTCCAAACATCCAAAAATATGAAAAACACCTTTAACCACCATGCATAATCTCTTGACATTATCATATCCATCCTTCCTAGGATATGGGAAAAATTGTAATGTTTTGAGCTCTCACGTTGCATAGAATATGGTTGGGGAGGAAACTCTCTCCAATATTCTCTCTCTCTCTCTCTCTCCTTTAACCACCACGCATAATCTCTTGACATTATCATATCCATCCTTCCCAGGATATGGGAAAAATTGTAATGTTTTGAGCTCTCACGTTGCATAGAATATGGTTGGGAAGG
>ML781356.1:101727-113657 GCA_009831015.1 Picea engelmannii | reverse complement strand
CAGTATTTTCTATATGCTAACTGAAAAGTTGAAAGAAGAAATAAATAAACAAAACATCATTAGCCCAAAAAAATATAAAAAATTATTAATGACTTACTTACATATTGTAATTGTTGTTAATTTAATTATAAATAAAAAACACTATTAGCTCAACAAAATTTAAAAAATAATTAATGACTTATTTACATATTGTAATTGTTGATTTCTTTAATTTAAAGAAATTAAATCAGAATAACTCTACAAATAACCAAAGCAAGAAGTAATGAGAAATATCTAAGCTTGAATTTATTAGGAAGGAGATACAATCTTCTATGTAGATTATTATCACATATAATAGAAGAAAAGATGTAAGCATGAAATAAATAAACATTCAAAACAATCTTAACCCAAAATGTCTAAAAATAATTAAGGAAAACAATATAATTAGAAATATCAAATGTTGTTAATATAAATAAATCAAATCATCCCCAAGGTGTAGGACAGTTGGTGACGGAGTGTGTTGTTAAGCCACTCTGTGTTGAAAAGTCACCGATTCAAAACCTGCGGGGACAAAAAATCCAACCATGTTAAGGGTTGGTGTGCCTCAGGCCGGGTGCAATCCCCAGGTTATTTTGACGGCTTAGATGCCCCTGAGTCGCGGTTTCTGAAGCCACAGGTTAATCCCGATGCCAACAGGTTTGGCCACATTAACAAACAAAAAAATATATAAATAAATCAAATCAAATTAAAGACAACTAGATACGTTGTTGATATAAAGAAATCAAATTAAATTAAATAAATAGAGTTATATCTCCCTCACCTCATCATCCAACCAAAAGAAGAATAGATATTGTGTTGGCAAGTTAGGAACAAGATTGAACGACACAAAAATATCTCTTCCTCTAGATCTTTTCTTCTCTATTATGTGGTCTCCTGGGCTCTGGCTCTTGGACTTTAAGTTGATACACACCATGCATAAATTGATAGACAAGCATTACTTCTCAAATGGATAGACATACATTACTGATCATTCAAAAGGTACGGAAGAAGAGTGTTTCACGTAACACCCAAAGAGCAGAGAGAAAACCCAGAATGTATAGAAATAATTAGAGAAGACTCTTCGAGAGAATTAGATATGGCGATTGTTGTTGATATAAAGAAATCGAATTAAAAAAAATAAACTCAGATCTCCCTCACCTCATCAATCCAACTAGAAGAGGAGACAAGATGATGTTGTACAGTTAGGAACGCGATCGAACGACCCAAAAATACCTCTTCCTCGAGATCTTTCTCTCTCTAATCTAATCTGTGGTCTCTCAGACTTTGAATCTCATAAATTATTTTGACACGCACCATGCATAAACAAATAGATATTGCTTCACATTCAAAAGACACCGAAGAATAGGGCTTCACGTAAAACCGCAAGCCTACATGAAAAAGAGAGTAGAGAGAAAAAAATCAGAATGTCTAGAAATAATTAATGAACACAAGAGAATTAGATATGGAAAATTAAATAAATAGACTCAGATCTCCCTCATCTCATCGATCCAATGAGAAGATAAATTGATTTTTTGTTTGTTGGTTAGGATGCAATCGAACGACCCAAAAATATCTCTTCCTTCTGGATCTTTCGCTCTCTATGTTGTGGTCTTTCTAGCTCTAGCTCTAGATGTTAATCTGCATAAACAAACATACATTACTTCACATTCAAAAGGCATGGAAGAAGAGCGCTTTAGGTAACACTGCTAGCCTGCATGGAAAAGAGAGCAGAGAGAAAAATCAAATAAAATTAAAATAATAGATTCAAATCTCTCGCACCTTGTCAATTGAAATAGAATGGAGATTATGTTAGCTCTAGTTAGGAACGCGATCGAATGACCCAAAAAATATCTCTACCTCGAAATATTTCTCTCTATTATGGGGTCTCCCAGGTTATGGTTCTCAAATATTAATTTGACACACACCATGTATAAACAGACATTACATTACCTTCAAAAGGCACGAAGGAAAGAGCGCTTTGCATAACACCGCTATCCTGCATGGAAAAGAAAATGAGTAAGAAATGTAAAACTAATACCTAAACAATATTTAGATTGTGGAATTTTGTGGGGATGCACCATCTGCCTGTATCAAAAAAGAAAAACATAATGGTTGGATTTTATAGGGATGAGCTATCCCATTCCATTATCGAAAAATCCATCGGATTCTATTATCAAAAAAACCATATTTACATTGTCGAATTTTGTGGGGATGCACCATCTTCCCTTATCGGAAACGATTGACCTAACGATTGGATTTTGCAATTGGATTCTATTACAATCACATTTCATTATCGAAAAAGATAGATTCCATTATCGAAAAAGCCATCGGATTCCATTATCGAAAACCATAGTGTTTCATTTTGTGACGACGCACCAACGGATTTCATTATCTCAGAATAAAAAACGTTGTTTGAATGTTTTTCTGATTAAACTAAAATTCAGTTGTGCAAGGAAATTTTCTAAATTCAAATTCCATGGACACGTTAAATTTAAAATTTATTCTTTTTATATATCCATAGATTTATTTTACAATTCCTACACCTTCAACAATAGTGATTGTGTTGGTAGAATTTGTGAGGGACCAAGTGAAGAAAGAAGTGAAAAAACAGTAGACAGAGATGGGAGTTGAGATTCAACAACCAATGAGAACAACACAGGTAGCTTTGTGATTCCATTGATCTATACTTTATTATCTTTTAATTTGTTTATATTTTAATCTAACCCACTATATTAATAGCCAGATAAATAAGGATGTATGTGAACATAAACCACTTTGATATCACCTAAGATTACATATACAACCCAATTTATATAATTTTTAATAAGGAATATTTTATGTTAATAAATCATTATAATATAATATTTGTAAATATTATTCTTATATTGATATATTTAATAATATACTAATAATTTATTTTTCTATTTTTAATATAGTATTTATGATAAATATATCGACAACTTAATTTAGTAAATGTGATTTACATTGATTTATATTAAATTTTACATTATCCAATTGGATCATAAAATAATTATTTAGAAATATTTTAGTTAAAAACCATTCACACGCATATCATGTGAAGGTTATGGTAGGGTTTCCTTATTCTAAAAATTATGTTTTCTACAAAATAGCTTATGCATATTCAATTTTTTCTCTGGGTTTATGTGACTATACAATACAATTTTACTATTAGTTTGTACGTTGCATGGAAATGTTCTATTTTTCCAACATTAACCAATGTCCTTTTCTCTTATGAGTTCATTCTAGTTCACACCACGCATTTTTTGTAAGTTTGTTTAGAAGTTGACAAGTGTCAACATGCTCTTGCACATTAACTAATGTATCCTTCTTCATTTACCTTACTTTTCACATGTTCCAACCACAATACCTCCTTTTTACGTTTGATGCATCATATATGCCACTTTTCGATAATCCAACCCTTTCATTAAATCTCAATAGTAAAAATGAATACTTTATGTCAAATTTTTATCAACAAGATAGTGTAGGTATGAATCATGCCCTATATTAATTCATCTCTTCTACTTGTTTTATTTTCTAGCATATTATCGTTTTTTTTATTAATTTTATTTTTGATTGATTATACTTTGGATTTTTCCATTTACAAGATTTTTTTACTTCTTGATCTTTGAATTGCTTGAAGAGTTTATTGGTTTCTTGTTCCATTCTCTTGCTTGGATTAATTGAATATTACTTGTGTTCTTACTCTATGGTGATCTGAACTTTACATAACTAGGCCTTCACTATATATAGTATGTTTCTTCTATCACAGGGGTTTACTATAATACAAAAAATCTATTTATTTTCAATTCCTTTCCTTTTCAACCTCGTATAGTGGTTTTTCTGACCTTTCGTGTTCCTTTCAAAACCTTCCTTGGTTTAATATATGTTATTGATCCTATGCATTGTAATTGTCTCTCACTATCCATTATCATATTCATAAGATAATATTTTTGTTACCACACTCACTTGGAACCCTCATCAAGCCCCTCCATGTAGGATTTTGCACCCTTTTGCATATGTAGTTTTCATGGTTTCTTACACCTAGATTGTGGGAGCTTATTTCCTCTTATCATGATATCATGGATCTTATTTTCTCATTCGATTCTTGACATAATCCCTTAATAATTTTTTATTATAGTGGTGCAACCTTTGTTCATCAATTTTCTATAGAATGTTTAATATTATCTATCATTGTTAATAGTCTAGGATCCTATACAATTTTTCTTTCCCTCCCCCTCTCTCCCATAACTCTCTCACTATATACCTATTCTATCTCATGCTCTTTCCCCCTATAACTCTCAACCTCTCCCTCTCTCTCTCATCCCCTTATCTACAATTCTCCCACCACTCCCTATCCCCCTATCTCACTCTCATTCTCCCTCACACTCTCTCCCCCTATATCAGTCTCTCTCACTCTCCCTCTATCATCTTCCTCCCACTCTACGTACCCCTATCTATTATTCTATTCCTCCCTCTATATTCCCTTATCCCTTAAACACTTCTATCTCAACATTGTCTTCCTCCCACAACTAGGTTTTTATTCACAAACCTAAATCCAATAAAACTAACTCAACAAAGACATACGGCAGATTTGTCACTCTCACTTTAAAAACAATGAAATGAAGACAATGTGTGTGCACTTCATGAATGCACACACGTTCCTAGAAACCTGGATAGGGGAATCCTATCCAGACTCGCTTGTGACCCTTCTTATGCAACATAGTTTCAAAGTTATTGGGAAACATACCAATTGTTAAAAACCACCTAGAAACAATGACATCTCGAACCATAAGTTGGTGCCCTGAAAAAAATACTTGAACTCATGCATAAAATAACAAAAACAACACCTTGAAATCACATGAAATCTTGAACCAAAAACAACAACTTGATCCCACACAAATCACCTCCCAAGTTTATTCTTTCCTTGTTAATGGGAATATTAAAAACATCAATGAGTCCTCAAGGTAACCATTAGAAGCTTTCAAGAACCAAGTATGGATAGTGGGGAATTACATATGGTCAAGGAAGGAAAATGAAGAATTAGGCCCCGAAGTAAGATTCCAAACATCCAAAAAAATGAAAAATAGCTTTAACCACCATGCATAATCTCTTGAGATTATCATATCCCTCCTTCCTAGGATATGGGAAAAATTGTAATGTTTCAATCTCTAGCTATGATTCACGTTGGGTAGAATGTAGTTGGGGGAGGAAACTATGGCCAATATTCTCTCTCTC
Source organism: Picea engelmannii (assembly GCA_009831015.1). NCBI lineage: Eukaryota > Viridiplantae > Streptophyta > Pinopsida > Pinales > Pinaceae > Picea > Picea engelmannii. Next base: position 108,383 of record ML781356.1, on the reverse strand, counting down.
TCTCTCTCTCTCTCTCTCTCTCTCTCTACCCCCCCCCTTTTTCCACCTCCCTTCCTCGCTCTATCATCCCATATATACTTTACCTCTCTCTCCCTAACGCTCCCTGATCTAGGTGGATATCAGTGGCCACCCACCTTTTCTAACTGGCTCAAAACAGTTTTCTGGCAATTTTGGCAATTTACTATTTTTAGTAGTTTTTAACTTCTGGGGCCATTTTGAGGGATAAATGAAGGTTTTTCATAATAGAGTTTCTCAATGATATCCTATGGCATTATTGAGCCCCAAAAATGAATCTCCTTGATGATACCTTTCCAACGGGCTATCATACGCCTAAAACGGAGATCATATGCAAAAGTTACAACCTCGGGAAGTTGATGTACTAACTTACCCAAACGGGGCCCACATGACTTTTGGCGCTTCATCTCCTAGGGTTAGGTTTTTGGATGTCTAGGTTTTTTGGCATTCCTGCTTATTGTAAAAAAGGCCTTGAGAGCCTCATTTTAATCATATTCTTATGAATGAGCACAGTCGTCACATCTCTTCTCAGAGATAAGCCACCACCATTCCAGCAAGCTTGTTTCTGTTGCATTATACAGTTTTAGCTTATTTCATTATTGAATAGAAAACCATTTTTACTATATCTCTGTTACTTTGTGTTAAACACCTGTTAATAATCTATATTCATTTCATTATTCTCATAAAATCCGGATCAGTGGTATTAGAGTGGTCTGCTCCTTGTCGTCTTAATGCATGTCCCCAACAAGGTCAGAGTACAAAGAGTTGGGTCTTGAGATTTTTTCTCTTGAGGAAAAAATCTCTCTCATGCCCAAGAAACCTCTCATGGTAGGAGAAAAGAAGTATGATGGGACAGGAGATCCTTTCAAACTGTTGATTGAGGAATACCTCACGCAAAATAGGAACGAGATGATGGATAGTTTCGCGCAAATCCTTCGGTGGCTACCAACATGTGACACATCTTCTTCCAGTGAAGCCTCCACCAACTTCAAGGTACAAATAAACTTCGATATTCCTATATTTGAAGGTCAAATATACACAGATATTGTAGACAAGTGGTTGAATTTTCTAGAAGGGTATTTTTCTGTCCATAACTTCTCGAATAGAAAAAATATTACTTTTGTGCTCCTCAAAGCCATTCCCCATGTCAAAGATTTGTGGGAAAATTTCTGTGAGAAAAAGGAAACAGAGGAACCCTCATTATTTATAGTCACATCCACCTGGGATTCCTTCAGGGATTCTATTAAGGAACAATACTACCATGTTGGAAGTTATGATGACTTATATACCAAATGGACCACACTGCAGCAAGAAAGAGACCAAGAAATGCCAGATTTCACAAATATCTTCCATACCTTGTGCACCAAGATGGGTATTAAAGATTTAGAGCGACATATGGTGCTCAAGTATCGCAGTGCTCTGCATAGATACATCCAGACCAAAATGTAATTTCTAGACATCTCATCCTTGGGCGTGGCCTATTGATATGCCATCAAAATTGAGCATAAGCTCAAACAAAAGATGCAGAAATTTGGGCCTGGGAACCCCTCACAACAAAAGCCAGGAAAGGGCAGACCCAACCCACAGAACAATGGAAAGAGAAAAGATGGACAGTATTAGGACAACCATTCCAAGCCGCAAGAAAATAAGGACACTGGAAAGACAAATAAAGATACCAAGAAGTGGTGCGAATTCCATAATATCCCTTGGGATAAAACTATTGATTGTCACTCAAAGAAATCATTGGTGGCCGAAGTGAAAGCCTCAAATGTAGATTCTAACTCTGAGCCAGAACCAGAATGGGGAAGACGAATAATTGACGCAGAAACCAGTGCCACTGTTGCTACCATCAAGCTCCAGCCTAGTGAACTAGACGAGCCAAAAGAAGGAGAGTGCATCTTCCATTCACAGATGTGGGTAAAAGGCACCCCATTGCACTTCATCATTGACAGTGGTATCCATAAGAACCTCATCTCTGCAGAGGTCTTCAAGCGGGTGGCCCTGCCCACAACGTCGCACCCACAACTCTACACCATTGGATGGCTCTGCCAAGGAAGCGATCTTCGCTTCACCCAACAGTGTCGATTGTCATACGACATCAATCTCTTCAAAGACGAGGTATTGTGTGATGTTTCTCCTCTTGAAGTTTGTGATGTTATTTTGGGCCAACCTTATTTATGGAAACTTCATGTTGTATATGAGTCTAGGCCTCATAGTGTTATTATTACTTTGAACAAGAAATTGTACAAGATACCTGAGGCAGCCCCACTGAGTGTTATTTCCTTGATCTCTACTAAGCAATGAAGGAAGGTCATCTCTGAGACGGGGAAGTTTGTCTTCTTCGTGATTCTCTCTCAGAATAAGCAAAAGATCACAGCCACATCCAGGGTCTTTGTGGCCGAACTCTCCACACAACAGAAGCAAGTAGATAAGGTTGTGGAAGAATACTCAAATATCTTCTCATCACCTACCGGGGTACCTCTGCACTGCCATGTCAAGAACCCCATTGATCTAACCCCCGGTGCACTGCTTCCCAATGGGCCAGTCTATCATCACTCTTTGTTAGCAAATGAGAAGATCAAGCGACAAATCCAAGAACTTCTCCACAAGGGGCACATCCATCCCAACTCATCATCTTGTGGGAGCCCAATCATGTTGGTACAAAAGAAACATGGAACCTGGTGACTCTGCATTGATTACCGGGATCTGAACAAAATCATAGTCATAAATTGGTACCCGATTCCCCAAATCGACGACCTCCTTGATAAACTCACGAGGGGAAAATACTTTAGTAAGATTGATCTGAATTCTGGCTACCACCAGGTCCCGATAGAACAGATAGATGTATGGAAGACCACCTTCAAGTCAAAGGAAGGCCTTTTTGAATGGTTGGTCATGCCCTTTGGTTTGACAAATGCTCCAACCACTTTCATGAGGATGATGGACGATATCCTGCAACCATTCACAAATAATTTTGTAGTGGTGTATCGGGATGACATTCTCATTTACAGCAAGACTTGGGCCGAACACTTGCAGCATATTCAGCAGGTTTTGCACACCCTGGGACAGCACAATCTATACACCAACTTGCAAAAATGCTCCTTCGACATGGACAGGGTCCATTACCTGGGCTACATCATAGATCAGCATGGTGTACATGTGGATCCAGACAAGATCCAAGTCATCAGTGACTGGCCAGCCCCAACCACACTCACTGAGCTTCGAAGCTTCTTGGGCCTTGCCAATTTCTACCACAGGTTTATGTTGGGATTCTCCCATATTTCATGGGCCCTCAACCAAATCACCAAGGGTGATGGTAAGCATAAATTTGCATGGGGTTAGTCCCAACAACAAGCGTTCGATGATTTGAAGCAGTGCTTGTGCTCAGCCCCAGTACTTTCACTACCAGGCCTGCATCATCCCTTTTAGATCGAGACAGATGCTTCAGACTATGTTGTGGGCGTCTTTACCACTCAGCACAACCACCCCGTGGCCTATCATAGTGATACACTATCTGATGTTGTCTGTAAGTAACCTATTTATGACATATAAATGTACTCCATTGTGGAAGCCTCCCGCTATTGGAGACATTACATTCTTGGGAAGGAGAGAGTCATCCACACTGAGACACAAGGAAAATTGCAGAATGGCCGCCATCAAAAGTGGTCCACATACTTGCAACAATTCCACCTCAATATCAAGTATAAAACAAGAAGCACCAATCGTGTCGCTAATTGCCTCAACAGACGACCAGTTGCGACACTCACCATGATTCTAGACTCTTGTGGAAATGAGACCTATCGATGGCCCCAACTCTATGAGACATACCTGGACTTCGCCACCACCTACCAAATGTTGGGTGCAAACATAGTTGTCAATAATTTCTATTTTCAGGATGGGTTGTTGTGTCGTCTAGGCCATATATTTGTTCCATAAAGCGAGTGAGTGAAGTTGATCTGGGAATCCCACTACAGTCGAGTGGTAGGACACTTCGACATCAAAAATATAGTGGCGATGCTACAAAAACATTTCTACTGGCCGAAACTCTGACAGGAGGTCAGCAGGTATATCAGGTCCTGCACTGCCTTTGGTATTGCCAAACCGACCACTAAGAAACAGGGCCTGTACACCCCACTTCCTACTTCTGATAGGCCATGGTAATCCATCTCAATGGAATACATGTCGAGCCTCCCTTCCACCAAGCAGGGAAATGAATGTTTTTTTGTGGTTGTTGATCGCTTTTCTAAGATGGTGATTTTGGTTGCCTGCAAGAAGAGCATCACAGTAGAGGCCACTGCCAAGATATTCTTCGAATGATTCTGGGTACATTTTGGACTCCCAAAAACCATTGTTTCAGATAGGGATAATCGATTTCTCTGCACATTCTGATCGAGCCTCTGGTCACTGCTAGACACCAAGCTAAACAAATCCACGGTCTTCCACCCCCAGACAGATGGCTAAACTGAGGTCGTAAATCAAATGATTGTGCATATTCTTTGCATGTATAATTCAAAACACCCTCACACATGGGATAAGACCCTTCCCTATGTCCATCATAGCTACAACTGAGCCCTGCATAGCTCAACTGGCCACAACCCCTTTCAAGTGGGGTTGGGGTTCCAACCATTGGGTCCCATAGATGTTGCACTTCCCCTTGCAACCACCTCGACCGAATCATATCCTGTTCCAACTAAAGCTAACAAAGCCACCCGGTTCATTGAGAGGATCTAGCACATCTGCCAACAAGTTCAGGATATCCTACAGAAGTCCAATGACAAGTACAAACAACGCCATGATCAAGATTGGGTGCCACATAAGTTTCAAGTGGGCAATAAAGTTTGGTTGCACTTGCAGAAAGAATGCCTTACATGACCCCATCGGAAGATTTTCCCACTCCATTATTTTTCTTACACCATCACCAAGGCCATGGGGGATAACAATTTTGAGCTCAACATTCTTCCTTTCCTTGGCCTACACCCAGTGTTCAACGTGGATCTCCTTCGCCCTTATTTCCCACCATTATTGGACACCTCAAACATAGCAGAACAATTGACACCAACAGAGATCAACCCCAAATACATACAACAGGAATCCAATGATCATATTTTGGACACACATATCAAGGGAACTCGACAGAAAATGATCTAGCTTTATCGAGTCGTCAAAGCAGGGCATCTCCTGCACCAAGGCAAGTGGCTCACCCGGGGCCAAATTCAGCAGAAATTTCCTCATCTAATGGGAGAAATCAACACAATGGAGACCATTTCTTCCTAAGGAGGGAGGATTGATCCAAGTGGATATCGAAGGCCACCCACCTTTTCCAACTAGCTCAAAACAATTTTTTGGCAATTTTGGCAATTTTGGCAATTTACTATTTTTAGCAGTTTTTAACTTTCGGGGCCATTTTGAGGGCATAAATGAAGGTTTTTCAGAATAGAGTTTCTCAATGATATCCTATGGCATGATATATCCCCCAAAATTAATCTCCTCGACAATACATTTCCAACATTCTATCATACACCTAAAACAAAGATCGTATGAAAAAGTTACAACCTCGAGAAGTTGATGTACTAACTTGCCCAAATGGGGCCCACATGACTTTTGGCACCTCATATCCTAGGGTTAGGTTTTTGGATGTTTAGGGTGTTTTACATTCCTTCTTATTGTAGAAAATTCCTTGAGAGCCTCATTGTAATCATCTTCTTGCGAATGAGCGCAACTGTCACATCTCTTCTCAGAGATAAGTCGCCACCATTCCAACAAGCTTGTTTCCGCTGCATTTTACAGTTTCAGTTTATTTCATTATTGAATAGAAAACCAGTTTTACTGTTGTTAAGCAAAAATATTGTCGTTTAATTTCGTCGTAGTAATTTCCCAACCATTTAATTTGTCAATCCGAGGTTCGTAGGCTTACGAAGCACATGCACTATATATGCAATATTAGGCACCTAACTTCTAATCTAAGAAATTCAATCAAATCCTAACTCTTGCATTCCACTTAATAAGACTTAGTTGTTGTAGGCATGAAAACACTAGCTCCCATTTAGGATGTCTTCTCAAAATGTTTCAAATAACCCATCAACAATCAAGATCATCAAGTAAACACTCATACATTGAAAATAAATATTCTTAAAAAGGCTTCGTTGTTGTAGGCATGAAAACACTAGCTCCCATTCAGGAGGTCTTCTCGGAATGTTTCAAATAACCCATCAACAATCAATATCATCAAATAAACACTCATGCATTGAAAATAAATACACTTAAAAGGCTTAGTTGTTGTAGGCATGAAAACACTAACTCCCATTCAGGAGGTCATCTCAAGATGTTTCACAAAACCTATCAACAATCAAGATCATCAAATAATTCTAATAAAAACAAGAAGAAAATGCTACTATGATCTATTTGGAGTGAGTTCAATTCTCCCAAGAACAAAGTAACACATAAACTAAAGCATTCTAAATCTAAACTAGAGAATGGAAACTGATGTGAAAAGAAAGGTTGATTCTTATTCCATCATAAGTTGGATACAATGCTCCAAGAGTCCTCCTCTTGAAATGGAGGAGGCACTCCTATTTATACAAAAATTAAGATAACTTAGATCCACAAATCTCTCCTAGATCCACAAATGTCTCATTTGGTTA
>ML781355.1:632443-655899 GCA_009831015.1 Picea engelmannii | reverse complement strand
AATTATTTTCTTTAATTATTTTCAGGGCCTACATGTACTTCCTTTTTCAATTCACTTTGTCATCTTCAAAAATTCATTTCTCCTCAACCATGAGGATCCATGTGACGTTCCGCATACCACCGGAAACAACATGATGTATACTATCCATTCATGGGTGTTGTATATGCATGTTCATTTTCCTTCATGTCCAAATACCTTTATCAATCTTGCGGTCCAAAACGCATGACTAGGGTTGAGATCAATGACAACAATCAATCTTCCAATAAATATAGGCATGTAATATGGTCAATATCAATTTGGCATTCACCATACCATCCCTGTGCTTGGTTCACTTTTCATATGGTGGTCGGGATGGTCCGGCTCCACGAGCAGTGGATGGAGAGGCTGGTAGTCCTCTCGTCGATGATTCTTGTACACCTGTAGACATCAACATGACTCTTTTAGTCATGATGTCGATGAAAAATTCTTCAACAAATTTCTCTTCAGCGCTCAACTCATTCGACATACACGCTCGTGATTAACAATATCAGGTTCATAAGGTAACTTAGACATAGTAATGGGATAATCAACAAGAGCATGATGATCACAGTGAAAAATAAACTTGGTTTGCGGGCTCAAAATCTCAGTTGGAAAAAGTGTTCTCGGTGCATGGCGCGATGGGATAAATAGGTAACTTAGAAACAGGTCACTTGCAATGGGTATGAAGCCTTCATTAACTCTGTTCTGTCTATTATGGCGCAGTACCAATGGTCGGATGGCGAGTTGTCTATCCATAAATGTATTTCTACCCATTCAGAGCGTTGGTCTAACTGTTATAATGTCCCCAACGACTATATCGCTTTTCCATGGCGAAGTTCCATGTGTCGTTGTTCTCATATCTCGAAGAAGCTCCAATTTTGCAATTTTTCCTTCTGCGAGGTTCCTTTTGGAACCTTTTGCAACTTGTCAATCTTATCTCTTTTCTTACTTAGCTTTCTAGCCTTCTTCCCAGTGAGCTTCTTCTTGGTATGCCTTTTTCCGTTCTGATTCTTATCTTCTTTTGGCATAGTTACTTTGCGTTGTTGAGATTCTTTCCTAAGATTCGAGGGTGATCCTTCTTCTTTATCTGGAATAGGTACTTCAATATTATATGGGTATTCTAATGTTCTTGCAACTTTGACATCTGGGTCTCTGGTTTTAAATAGCTTCGATCTGTTCTTCTATTCTTTAATCAAGTACATGATCCTTCTAGTCATGAATTCTTTTAACTCTTGCTTCTGTTGTTCTAAAACTTCTTCTTCTTCTTGCCTTCTGGCCTAATCTCTTACAATCCAAGGTTTTCCTAGTAGCATGGTAAATTGGGCATTATTCTCAATAAATTTAATAATCTCAAAATCTTCCTCTGTCGAAGTTCCATTGGAATTCATAGGTATTTGAGTGAGATTTCAACATAGATTTATCACCTTTCCTTTGAACAGTCCTATTCCTCCTAATGAAGGAATCATAATAGGCCTCCCTATAGCTTCCCAAGTTCCCTCTGTCATGATATTCACATGTGCTTCCTTATATAGAACACAATCAATGTCGAAGTTTCCTATTCTTGCTTCAAGGCATTCTTTTTCTTTGAAAATATCTGATAATCTGACATGTCGGTGGTCATTTAGGGTTTATTTTATCTGTAGCAATACTTTCTCTAATTATTTATGAGATTCTTTCATAATCTTAGATTCTAGATCTGCCTTAGGGTTTTCTTGTCTCATGTTGATTTGTTCAAGCTTAGAAATCATTCTAGGACAATCAAATACTTCATGGTCCATAGATTTACAACAAATACAACTGGGTCTTCTCCCAGGTCATTCATTCGCAAGATGTCCTGGTCTTCTGCAACTGTAACAGAGGGTTAATCCTCTCTTTCTTTTAAATGATCCCTAGCCTTTCCTGTACCGTGTGGTAGGATCATGGTAGCTAACCTGCACACATTTCTTTCTAGGATACTTCATGCATTTATTAGTCCAAACATTCTTTCTATGCATAGGTATAACATATTTTTCACTATTCTTATCATATCTACTCATATCAAATTTTCTTTCATCTATTAATACCCTAGTTTTCAAGCTAGGATAGAATCTGTCAAACATACCTAGATTCATACCGTTGAAACAAAAATTTCCACTTATCTTACTTCCACAGAGCACAAAGCTTTCAGATCTAGAATTTTTCAATATTCTTACCTTTATCCGAGCATAGAGCTTTCAAATCTTGCCTCTTTTAATAAAAAAGTCTCACTTTTTCCTTTCTCAGAGAAAAAATCTTTCAGATCTTACCTCTTTTATTCATATCAAACTTCTTTTCCTTAGCACATAGCTTGTCAAACTAAGTACATTACTATGCACTAGAGCAACAGATCTACGCACAGAGATTTCAAAAGGTCAGGTCGGATCTTTGCACAGATCTTCTTCTTCCTTAATTCCTAGCAATCACAGTTTCAGGTCCCGACAACGGAACCATTTATTGGCATAGGGGTAGACCCAGGGTTCAATGCTACAATAATGCACCAAAAAACCCTAACTACCAGCCCTTTCGGCAACACCTCCGAAGAAGATGAAGTATCACCCGAGGTATAGGAAAGGGTGGTTGTAGGACTCAGGTGTTTGCAACCTTAGCTGGGACACAGATCTGTGATTATAATACTTAATAGATCACTTAGCACCGTTAGTTCATCATTGTTTAACCAATATCTACTCCACAGAGAAAACAGAGCATCGCAACATTCAGCTTGATCTAATGTATTTAAGCACTTAGCATAAATAAATGAATCAGATCTAGAAGATTCAAGCACTAAGCACATTCACCTATATCAGATCTAACATCCAGATTCAGCATAATCACAATAGATCTATCTATATATCTACATCAAGCACTTAGAAAATAACACATAAATACATCAGAACATTGCACAGAGCAGAATAATAAAATATTTACGTGGTTCACCCCCACCCTAGGGATACGTCCACCAACTCTTCTTCTTTATTAGATTCAATCAGTCATCTACATGCACAGAGCCATAAAAACCCTACTCCACATAGGACAAGATATCTGCACGCACCACATCATATCCTCCTTCCTCGAGCTAGGTCTAGCACAAATCCTTTCATAGTCTATTACAACCACTTGCACTTAGCTCTACAGTTTCTTCACAATATGCACAGAGCATCTACAAACCATACTTGCAATTAGCACTTAGCTTATCGAACCCCTACTTATGTCACATAGCTACTTATTTATACTTTACAAAATAGGCCTAAACATGGGTAAACCCATGGGCCGACATCCCATACCCATTACATATTCCCAAATCCCAAAAAGGACCCAAAAAGGGGCCAAGATCCTGCGATCTCTGCTTCATCTTGCGCTCCGTCTTCGACAGGATGTCGAAGTCCCAAAATAGGTCAACATGACCAATAATATCCCAAAACTTTGTCAAGGGCCAACATTAGTTGATGATTATACAAGAATGACTACAATTTGCTTTTTCAAGAACAAGTCAGAAGCTTTTGAAAACTTCAAGATCTACAAGGAAATGGTTGAAAATGAGATGGATTCAAGAATCAAATGCTTGAGATATGATAATGGAGGAGATTTCACTTCAAAGGAATTTATGGACTACTGCAACAGTCATGGAATAAAAAGGCAATTCTTCGTTGCTAGGACACCTCTACAGAATGGAGTTGTTGAAAGAAAGAACATGATAGTACATGAAAAGACTCGAACAATGCTAATGGATTCCAAATTGACAGATATATTTTGGACACAAGCAATGCATACAAAAATTCACATTCAAAACAAAGTAATGCTCAGAAACAACACTGATAAAACTCCCTACAAGCTATGGAAAGGAAGACCGGAAAATGTGAATCACTTCAGAGTTTTTGGAAGAAAATGCTGCATCAAAAGAGAAGATGGTAGAATGGGAAAGTTTGAATCTCATGTGGACAAAGGAGTAATTGTTGGTTAATCAAGTACAAGGAAAGCATACAAGTGTTACAATCTAAGATTGAAAAAAGTTGTGGAAAGCATCAACGTAACAATTAATGAAATAGGCAGACCAGAATCAAAGGAAGAAGAAAACAAATCAATGGAACAACTTTTCGAAGAAGAAGAAGCAGAAAATGAAGTAGAAGAGGAATATGAAGAGAATATGACAGAAACAAAAGAGAAAGTTCAACAAGTATCTCCAAAGACACCTAGCAAACGAGTACAGAAGAATAATCCTTTAGATCATATTATTGGAAACAAAGATGTAGGAGTTGAGACTAGAAGAAAAATCCATTCACCAGAACAAACACACCTAGCACTCTTATCTACAATTGAACCAAACAATTTTGAAGAAGCCAACAAGAATGAATTTTGGAAGAAGGCCATGAATGAATAATTGGATCAAATAGAGAAAAATGACACTTGGGAACTGGTTCCAAGACCAAAGAATAAGAATGTGATCGACACAAAATGGGTTTTCAGGAATAAATTAAATGAATATGGACAAGTTACAAGGAACAAAGCTAGATTGGTATGTAAAGGATATGCACAGATTGAAGGAATTGACTTTGAAGAGACATTTTCCCCAGTTTCCAGAATGGAAGCAATCCGGTTGATTTTAGCCTATGCATGCTCCAAAAATGTTAAAGTATATCAGATGGACGTAAAATCAGCTTTTCTAAATGGGGAACTTGAAGAAGAAGTCTACATTGAACAACCAGAAGGATTTCAGTTGTCAGAGAACGCAGATTATGTGTGTAAATTAAAGAAGGCCTTGTATGGTCTAAAACATTCTCCTAGAGCATGGTACTCTAGACTGGATAAGTATCTGCAGCAAGAAGGGTTCATAAAAGGAAGTGTAGACAACAACCTCTACATCAAGGTAAGTGAAGATAATATTTTATTAATTGAAGCTTATGTTGATGATATTATTTTTGGTAGTGATGATGACAAGTTAAGCCAGAAATTTGCAAAAGATATGCAAAATGAATTTGAAATGTCGTTACTTGGAGAACTATCCTTCTGTTTGGGACTTAATATAGGTCAAAGCAACCAATGAATCTTTATTTCTCAAACAAAGTATATAAGATAAATTCTAAAGAGGTTTGGAATGGAAGATTGCAAACTAGTTATCACTCCCATGCAAACTAGTTGCAAGTTGAGCAAAGATGATGATTCAAAGTCTACAGATCAGAGGCAATACAGGTCAATGATTGACATTCTACTATATGTGACAACATCTAGACCAGATGTAATGCAGGAAGTTGGACAGGTGGCACCATTTCAAGCAACACCAAATGAGTCACATGTGTTAGCAGTGAAGAGGATTTTCAAATATCTCAAAGGAACATAAGAGTTTGGATTATGGTATCCAAAAGGAAAGGATCTATCACTTATTGCCTACACAGATGCAGATTGGGCAGGTTGTATTGATGACTGACAAAGCACCAGTGGAGAAAATTTCTAATTGGGTGAGTGTTTAGTATCATGGCTAAGCAAGAAACAATCATCAATATATTTATCTATTGCAACAACATCATGTTGTACACAGGCTCTTTGGATGAAACAAAATCTGACAGATATACAAGTTGAGTATGATGAGACCATTCCAATATATTGTGATAATACAAGCGCCATCAGTATCTTGAAGAACATAGTGATGCACTCCAAGATGAAGCACGTTCCAATCAAGTATCACTTTCTACTGGAGCAGTTTGCAGAAAAAGAACATTAGAGTTGAGTATGTGGGCAGAAAAGAACAAGTGGAAGAAATCTTCACAAAACCATTTTCATGGGAATCCTTTGAAAACCTTTGCCAGATACTTTGAGTTATTTCTACTCCAAAATGAATTATTTTTGAATGCTTATCTTATATGTCTTAGATTTACACGAGGAAGCATCATAAGAGGATAGTTCAGTCAGGGGGAGAAACCCCAGATGAAAATATACCTTTCCCATTGATGACAAAGGGGGAGAGATTTATAAGATGCAGAGGACAAAGGCATGGTTTTAGGGGGAGCATGAGTGATATGATTTCAGTATTGCATCAGAGTGTTTCCATCAAAGCCAAAGGGGGAGATTGTTGATTAAGGTTGGTTGGCATTGATGTCAACCCTTGAAGAAAGCCCCAGAGCACAAAGGATGGGTAATGGAACCAACATTGTTTGATGTAAATATAACTCATTATTGTCTTGTCTTGGTTGATAATAAGTAGAAATGGATGAACTCCAAAGTGGTCCCCTTATAGTGAAAGCCCTCTCAGGAAGACACTTTGCAGATTGAGTTATCCTAGAAGTATGGTTAGAGAACTCATGCTTATTTATTGAATAATGAGACGAATATCATTGAATTTTTTAGTGAAACTATCCTATATGGATAGTGCTTGTCATGCCATTTCCAGTGGAACGTCACATAACTCCTCACGGTTAGAGAGTTATGGCCATGAGAAGTTAGAGAACCCAGGTTTGGGTAATGGACCCAAGTTTGTTTGATGGATAATGGTACGAATTTTGATATATTTGTAGGTAATACTACTCTATATGGATGGTACATGTCATTCCATTTCTGGTAGTATGTGGAACGTCACATAACACCTCACGGTTTGAGAGTTATGGCCTTACGAAGTTGGAGGACCCTCTTATGTCATCTAGAAGCCCCAAAAGGTCAAAGTAGTGAAAGTGGTTTAAGATATTTTAGAAGGTAAATAATAAAGTGAAGTGATGAGTGTACTATAATTCAAAGTGAATACAAAATAAATTGTTTACATAATAAATTTAATGGAGAAATTAGAAGTGGGTTAACCCTAAAATAAATAAAGTGGGTAAAGTGACCTAGAAGATGTTCTTAAGGAAGCTACTTGAAGAGTATAAATAAGACGCAAGACTCTCTCATTTTAAACACACTTGAGAATATTGAATACCTATAGGTGTCTAAGGTAACCAAAGGATATCTAAGCTGAATTTTTTAGGAAATTGAATGAAAGAAGGCCGGAATTCAAGGAAGGATAAATTCTTTTGATGATGCTCTCTAAGGTATGTTTTTTTCAGGTCATCTCAACATTTTCGCAATAATTTTTTTTATATAATGATTCAGACTGTGAAATTTCTATGCCATTGAGGAAACATATCCAAGCATATGTGGTAAGAAATTCATCTTGTGGGTCATTGTATTTTTGGAGTTACACTTTGTGGAAAATAGGGTTTGTGGCTAGTCCTGAAACTAGTCAAAAACAAGTGTTTCAGATAAAAACATCATAACTTCTTCATAACAGATCCAAATTCAGTAAGAAAAAAAGTGTTGGTTAGAGCACTGTATTTAGTATTCTGTGTAATAGTTTCAGATCAATTCAACAAATATTCTATGCGGGGCACGCTCTACAAGGTCGCTCTCTAGAATAAGCCATAATTCAACAAGGTGTGCCATTTTTTATATAACTCCTTTTCTGAGAGGTTCCAAGTAGTGACACCTGGAGGAATTGCATAAAACAAACTGAAGAAAATTTTGTATTAGTTTAATATCTTTATTCATTAGAGGTACAAATTTATGATTATTTCAAGTTAGGGTTGTTGACTAATCCAAAACTAGTCTTGTGACACTAAGGAAACGTTTGATGAAAATGCTAGTCTCTTGTTATTAAAGTTAAGGAAGGTTTGCATGTATGTGATCATATACACCAGGTATATTATAGAGTTACAAATCATATTTGGATGATTAAATTGATGAGGGATTTTGGTTGAGGTATAAGTTGGGTACATGGTTGAGACAAGTAGTTGATGAGTTGGCACATACATGAGGTGTATAGTTGATGATGTTGGTACATACTGATGAGTCATTGTTGATGAGTACTTGAAACATTATTGGTACATACTTGGTACATGGTTGGTTTCACTTGCTTATGGTACAGGTTGATTACAGATTTTTTGGTACAGGTTGGTGCATGGTTGATGCACTTGTTTATGGTATAGGTTGATTATAGGTTGAGGTACAGGTTGATGCATGGTTCAAGTTTATTGGTACAGGTTTAAAATGGTATATATCATAGTGATAGTGTGACAATGGTTCCATCATTCTACTTCTACTTCAGGGCAGTTGGACGGGGCAAGGACATGTGGTTGTAGCCACCTTCCGGTTGTAGCTAGAGAAAATAGGGGGTTGTAGCCTCCTTCTGGTTGGTGCGAGAGGATTGGAGAGTTGGATATTTACTTAGGTTGTAGCTTGAGAAACTAGGGGGTTGGAGCCTCCTTCCAGTTGCAGCTAGAAAACAAAGGAAGTTGGTGCTTCCAATGAATGTAATTCTTCAAGACATATAAGAAAAAACATTATGTGGTTTTCTTTCGATTTGGGTTTCCATGTAAAACACTGGTGTAATGTGTATGTGTTTGATTGTTCATTTCTTATTGCTCATTATTGGATAATAATTCTACATTGATATAACACATGGATTATTTGGAGAAAAAGGATTATAATTACACTATTAATGATTCACACCCCCCCTCTCAGTAATCAAACAGAAAGATGGTGCTAAAGTGGAGAGAAAGAGAGCACGAAGAGGTTGATGTTGTAGTATAAAGAGATCCAGGGGCCCAAATGGAATTAAGAAGATGTGGGCTATAAAAATGTTGGGCTCTCAAAGGCATGAGGGCTCAAGTGAGACTGTTCTAGATGTTGGTGAACTACTGGAATCTAGATACATAGGTCTTCAACCTCGATGGGAAACCATTGAGGATTAAAGTCAAGGACATATACTTTTTGACAGGATTTTCACGTCGAGGTGAGGTGGTGAACCTCAAATCCCGGGGAGCTGGGAGTGGCATGAATATAAAGGACTACATAGCCACTCATTGCGTTGTAGGGAATGAGAAGGTAGGGAGCCAACTCCCGATCAGATCGATCGACAACCTGAGTCTCAAGATCATTTTCCTAGTGTTGACACAGATCAAAGGTTCAACCTTGTTGCATCAGGCACCAAGGCCACTTATGTTCTACATGGTGGAGTTCTTGCAGCCCACGGTTTACGACTAGTGCACCTCACTGCTAGCCAACATGAAGAGCCAACTAACATAATGCAAAAAAGGTAGAAAGAGGAACTTTGGGTTTGCGTCAATGTTATGTAGTTTTTTCTTTGAGTGGGTTCTAGGTTTGGTCCCTAGAGTTGAGATTGTTCCACATGGACTTCATGATCCATCCATGGCACGATGGACCGAGGTGATGAGGCGATTGGGAGATGGTAGGGTACCAACACCCTACAACAAAGAATTTTTATTCTAGTGGCGTCGACAACTGATAGATCTGGATGACTACCCATATGTAGGGATCGACTTCATAGGAGATATGAACATGCCATTACCATGAGGTTTTTTCCTACAGAGACATAGCTATGAATTTGTTTTTTGAATATTTCATTTTTTTGTATTTTTTTAGAAGAAAAACAAAAATAGTTTTTGGATGATGTCAAGTACTAACTTAAACATGTATTGTTACACAGATGTGGGTTCGCATAGGCCAGAAGGACTCCCACGACATCAACAAAGACATCGGGGGGATGAGCCAATGGGAGGAGACACTGAGAGAGTTCTTCAAAATGTGCATGGAAACCTGTCTCATATGACACAAAGAATTCCCATGGTTCAGGTAGAGGATTTGTCGGAGGCGACGTAGAGGTAGGTGGTAGGTGTGCCCCATGCTTGGGTGTGATTCTTCTAGTTTCTCGCAAATGTTTTACTATGTTATCGTGACACACATATGGAACCATAGGTGTAGATGTCATGGTTATTGTATTGATCGATTGTTGTTGGCACAGTTGTAGAAACCAAAGGTTAGAGAGACATAGAAAGGCTATGGATTGAATTTCCTTTTATTGGATAGCCTATTAAAATTAAGAATGTTAATATTGGAACAGAGCAAACATCTAAGTTGGAAAATGTTGGAGACTATTGGGATGATTCTGCTATTGATAAGATTACAAAACTACTACATGAGTATCAAGACTTGTTTCCAACCAAGTTCACAGACATGAAGAGCATAAAAGGACCCATGGGAGAAATAAATATTCTTTTGAAACTAGATGCAAGGCCAGTCAATAAGAGACCTTACAGAATGAATCCCAAATACAAGAAGAAAGTTAAGATTGAATTAGGTAGAATGCTAGAAGCAGGAATCATAGAACCAGTTGAAGAATCTGAATGGATAAGTCCTATGGTGGTCCAAGATAAAAATTCAGGAGAAATCAGAATCTGTGTAGATCTAAGGAAACTGAATGATGCATCTTTACATGATCTATTTCCCACACCTTTTACTAATGAGGTCCTAGATAATGTAGGACGACATGAAGTCTATTCATTTACAGATGGATTTTTAGGCTATCACCAGATCTGACTTGCTAAGGAGGATAGGCATAACACTGCATTTGCAATAGAATGGGGTTCTTATCAATACACTGTGATGCATTTTGGGTTAAAGAATGCACCAACCATCTTTTCCAGGGTGGTGGTCGAAGAATTTAAGGAGTTTTTACACAAGTTTTTAGAGGCATACTTTGATGTTTGGACTGTTTTTAGCCTACTAAAAAATCATATCGAATGCTTGAGATTAATTTTAGATAAGTGCAGGCAATGTCAGATTGCCATGAATATGAAAACATGTATCTTATTTTCATCTTTTGGAGTGTTTTTAGGACACATTGTATGTAGGCATGGGTTGTTGGTAGATCCTTCCAAGATCGCTATCATTGTTGATCTACCTCCTCCTACTTTAGTTAGATAGTTGCGCACTACATTAGGACACACGAGATACTACAAAAAGTTCATTAAGGGCTATGCATAGATAACAACACCTATGGAGAAGCTATTAAAGAAAGATAGTAAGTTTTAATGGACAGAGGAATTCCACCAGAGCTTCAACACACTAAAGCAGAAAATGGTCACTTTGCATATTTTTATTTTCCTAGACTGGAGTAAGGAATTCAATGTTCATGTCGATGCTTCATCCATTGCATTAGGAGCAGTGTTAGCATAGCCAGGTGCAGGAGATATTGACCACCCTATAGCCTTTGCGAGCATGAATCTTTCTACATCTGAAATAAATTATACTATCACTGAAAGAGAAGGCTTAGCTATGGTATACGCACTACAAAAGTTTAGACACTACTTGTTGGGAGGACATTTTAAGATGTTTACTGATCATTCTGCATTGAAATACTTAGACAAAAAGCCAGTGTTGGGGGGAAGAATATGCATATGGTTATTATTATTCCAAGAATATGATTTTGATATTGTGGTCAAGCTAGGGAGAATGAATAAGGGACCTGACCACTTATCCAAGTTACAACATGGAGAGGAACCTACCAGTTTGGATGATACACTACCAGATGCACAGTTATTGGCCATCAGGAAATTTGATGATCACTTCTTCGAGATAGTCCAGTTCTTGTCCATAGGAACGGAACCTTGCAAATATACAATTATTCAGAAAAAACAGTTGGTCGTCCGCGCTGCAGATTTTCAACTTATAGATGGACAGTTATATAATATGGGACCAGATGAGATCTTTAGGAGATGCGTTATGGAGGCATAAAGACCATTTATTTTAGCATAAGAAAATGAAGGCATCGTAGGAGGACATTATGCATGGAAAGAAACAACACAGAAGGTTCTCAGAGATGGCCTATGGTGGCCCACTTTACATAAGGATGATAAGGAATACTATAGAGCCTACGATGTATGAAAAAGGATAGGGAAGCCTTTTAGAAGGGATGAAATACCTTTAGCACCTCAACTAACTTTACAGGCCTTTGAGAAATGGGATATTCACTTTGTGGGACCTATCTACCTATCAACCCACCAAGAAGGCGCATAGGAGTTCGATACATCATCACTGCTACAGAGTATTTGACCAGATGGGCAGAAGCAAGAGCAGTTAAAGACTGTAGTGCAACTACAACTGCATGATTCATCTTTGATGATATCATAACCAGATTTGGATGCCCGAAGATCCTTATGAGTGATCAAGGTACACACTTCATTAACAAAACCATTGAATCCTTGACTCGGGAGTTTGAATTTCACCATCATAAGATCACACCATACCACTCACATGAGAATGGTACAGTCGAAGATTTTAATAATATCTTGGAGACAACGCTGACCAAGATTTGCAGTGTTAACAATTATGATTGGGATTTAATAATTCCAACACTATTATGGGCTTACCGAACTACTTGCAAAAAGTTAACAATAGAGACTCCCTTTAAGTTAGTTTATGGCCTGGAAATAGTGGTACCTATGGAATATTTTGTTCCCAACTTTAGAATTGTAGCATTTACATGTATGGATGAAACGAGCATTGTTCAAGATAGGCTTGCGTAGCTGATGGAACTAGAGGAAGATAGGTTTATTGCGGGATTTCATTAGCAGGTACAAAAAGAATGAGAAAATTCTTACCATGACAGACATATCAAGAGGAAAGCATTTAAGCAAGGAGATTTGGTACTATTATATGATAGCAAGTTCATGAAGCATCCAGGGAAGTTCAGGACACATTGGCTTGGACCATTCGAACTTGCTTATGTAACAGAAGGTGGAGTTGTGTAGTTCAAGACACTTAATGGAGAATGGAAGGATGGTCTAGTAAATGGGATCCAGTTGAAGTTGTATCGTGACAACCAACTGCCTCACATCTCTAAGTAAAAGAAAGAAAAGAGGGGTCTAGGTACCAAGTGCAGTTGAAATTGGGTACCAGACACATAAAAGACAGTATGCACATGATAGGGAGGGACAAAGCAGAAAGAACAGGCTACTCCATGCAGTCTACAGTCGAAGTAAAGCAGAAGGCTCAATCTTGCAATAACTCAGGACAAGTCATGTGTGAGTGTTGGGGGCCTATTGACCCTTGGTTATGTATTAAGTAAGAATAAATATGAAGTACAAACTGCGTGGAAAGAACATAAACTGGGGAAGGGTTGAAGTGGCTAAAGAAGCAGAAAATAAGGAATGAAGTAAGGAAAAGCAAGTTGTTGAAAGAGAAGATCAAGGAAGATAAAGAATCAAATAATATGGATCGTGGAAAACTAAGCAAGAAGAATAAGACACTAACAAATGCTTTGGAGAACCTCACGAAAAATAAGGAAGGACAGGCTGGCAAAGCCGTGAAAACGCGGGTCATGTGGACCTAGGGTTTTGACACCTAGACTTCGGTCTAAGGTTGTTTGAGAGTCATGTAATGTATAAATAAAGGTCTAGAAGAGTTGAGAGTTTGTTTTTGGTATATGGTTATGGTTACTGTTGATTATTGTTGTCATTGTTATTGGTGATAGCAGTATTGAGTCTATATTCTAGATCTTCAGCTGGGTGCAAAGATCAACCCTGCAACTCGATGTGCAGGGAGGGGAGACAAAGAGAGAAATATAGAGAGATCTGCAGCTAAGTGCATAGATAGAATTTTATGTTTTCATATAATAATATCAATAAACATAGTTATGTGGATGTAGCCCTAGGGAGAGGGTGAACCATGTAAATCTTTTTGTTCTTTGTGGTTGATGTTGTGTTATTTTCTATCTATTATACTATTATTGCATGTTTGTTTTCCCTATTAAAGAGAGAAGGTATAAGATAACTTTGTGAAGCTAAGTGTAATAATGTTAAGGGATCTCTGGGTTATATTGTGTTGTTGTTCTGGATTCACCTTGCATTTCCTCTTGTTGTAGACACTTGTATCCTGCAACTCCCCTATTGCTACTTCGGTTGAGACTTCATCTGCTTCGTAGGTGTTTCCGAAAGGGCCAATAGTTAGGGCTTGTTGGTGTAATGTTAGATTTGAACCCTGGGTCTTCCCCTGTGCCAAAAACTGTATATGTATTTTGAGGGTGTGAGCCCTAATTTTGTACTATGACACCATATTTTTTGGAGAAATGAAATACAAAAAACATTGGTCTTCGGATTTACTTATATTACAATGTACATTAATGAATGTGATTTATTTGCTTTAGTTATGTGACAAATGAAAATATAAAACATAATTAGCATATGCATCGAATACATAATTAGAACGTCTAGGTATATGATGACAAGTAATAAAATCAAAATGTCATTCAAAAATTTGTACCTGTAGGAATTCTCAGAGTAGAGTAGGGTTTCGCACACGGTAACTATCGTTCAACTGACATACTATAGACTAGGAGTCCAAGCGAACTTCTAAAGAAAAAATACCATGTGAAATGATATCGCATAAAATCTCTATCACGATGCTATATTCGGCCACATTATTTGTTGATGGCCCTAGACAAACGCCACTTGAAGACACCAGTTGAACCTCGGGTGATTTAAGGACTCAAGCAGTGGAAGCCAAGTTTTGTGTATGACAACTGGAACCATCTGTGAATCCTAAGTAAACTAACGACTCCGTTGGCATTTCCCAACCAAGGGAAAACTCGATAAGCAAGCCGATGACAAAAATGAAAAGATATATATACACTAAAATACATTATTATACAAAGATTTACACCCAATATTGGGGCTCGAGAATAATATCTTTTCAAGTAGAGACCATTCCTGGGATCATCCAACATATTCCCTTCATAATATTCTAATTCATAGGCTCCTTTCTAAGACACATCTCACGATATAAGAACCGTGCCACATGGGGTTGAACTTGCCTGCCTCCAGTGGTTCTTTGTCTTAGTCATATAAGAGGACCAAGTCACCCTCAGTGTAATGTCGAGGACAGAGAGACTTATCATACTGGACCTTGACACATTGTTTATTCACTTCTATATCTATAGAGGCATCTCAATGCTGCTCATCTGGGATCTATATGCATACGAGGAGTTCTTCGAGCTCAGAAGTGTCATATAGGAGCTTAACTATGAGTCTAAGAGAAGGGATTTCACATTCAATAAGAAGAATTGAATCCACACTGTGTACTAACTGAAATAGAGAAAAAATGATGGAAGTATTAACTGAGGTTCGGTATGCCCAGAGTGCAGGATAAAGCATGAGATGGTAGCCAGATTTGTTCCGACTAACAATTTTATGCAAAATGGTCTTGAGAGACTTGTTCACAACCTCTACTTGTACATTTTCTTGGGGGTAATAAGGGTAAGAATGACCATGTTTAAACCCCAGTTTTGATGCTAATTATTTCATTATTTCGTTCTAAAAGTGACTCCCATGATTAGTGAAAATCTCACTCCGGATTCTGAACCTAGCTATAATTTGATTGAACATGAAAAATGCAATAGTATTACCATCGGATTTAATTGTAGGCATGGCCTCGAAACACTTAGTAAAGTAGTCTACAACCATGATAATGTGTTGATGCCTCCCAACTGAAGTTGTGTTACAATCCAAAAAATCCACCCCCCACTTGGTGAAGGGACTAATGGTGATGAACGAGTGAAGAGGGGATGGATGTGAGTGCATCTTCTAAGTGAAAACCTGGCAGGGGTGACACTTATTGACTACTTCGACACGATATTTAAAAATATATGACCAAAAATAACCAACTCAGAAAATATTTTGGGCTATCAGAAGCCCAAATAGATAACCACCACAAGCCCCACTGTAATAGTCATTAAGAACAAACTCAACCTCTTCATGAGTCAAGCAATGACGCAATATATTATCTGCACCTAGATGATACAAACTTTCATTGACGATAAGGTAATTCTTAGCTTGATATTGTATACGTCATCGATCATCTCTAGAAATATGTTGGGGGAACTTTAAGGTTTGAAGATAGATAAAAATGTCTCCATACCAAGAGTCTGATGATGAGATAAGGAAAATGTGTTCATATGAAAATGAATCGACATGAATAACATCCTCATCTAACCGAGGGAAGTTCGATATTAACTCGGCAAAGACTAGTGATTTCTTGGATTTCGTCGAAGAAAAATTAAGGTCAAACTCTTGCAAGATGACAATCTGTTTATTATATTTCCCCCCTATGATACGCCTAGTAAGGACGTATTGAAATGGGTTAACATCAGAAACTACGGTATTTTTTCAAAGAAATATACAGTGTCATAATCGTTGAACTACGTGAATGGAAACCAAAGCTAGATTATCAACATGAGAATATTTGAGTTCGGGGCCGACTAGGTTTCGACTAAGATAGTAAATGACGTGCTCATGGAGCTCATCATCCTCCCGAACTAAAACCATACCAACCGTCCCTTCGGACGTGACGATATAAAGCAAGTAATCTCTATTGTAGTCTGGAGGCTTCAATAGAGGCATCGATACCAAGGCTTTCTTTATAGAATCGAAGGATTCCTGGGCTCGCTCATCCCATATAAAAATAGTGTCCTTCTTCAAGAGACGCATGAAACCCTTAGTAATATTGGCATAGTTTACTATAAACCAATGTAAGAAGTTAGCTTTCCCCTGTAAACCTTGAAGCTGACGAATGTTTCACAGAGGAGGTAATCGAAGTATTTCCTCAACCTTTAAAGAATCCACTGTGATCCCAGACTCAAAAATTAAGAATCCTAAAAGACGACCTGACCTAACTCATAAGATGCACTTGTGAGGGTTTAAACAGATGCGATAATACTGACATCTTTGAAAAACTAGTCGAAGGTGGGTAAAGTGATCAACTCTCTTGCAAGAGTGAGTAGCGAGATTATCAAGCTAAGCTTCGACTATATGCTTGAGATCATGAAAAAATAAGGGCATGGCTTGTTGGAAGGTTGCTCTGACATTTTTAAGGCCAAAAGGAATTTTCCGATATGCGAATGTATCCCAAGGACAAATAAATGTCGTCATATGTTGATCCTCAGGTTTAATCTGAATTTGGTTGTATCCTAAAAATCCATCCATAAAAGAAATAAAAAACCTTGCTTCCTGCACACTCATCGAGAATATGATCAATGAAGGGTGTCGGGAAGTTGTCTTTAGAATGGGCCTTATTCAAGTCTCGAAATTCCATGCACCCATGAATGGTTCCTTGTTTCGTATTTACAGGAATGAGATCAGATACCCATTTAGTCAAGGGAATTGGGTAGACAAAACCAACATTCATTAGTTTCTCCACTTTTGCCTTAATAGCAGGGGCCTTCCTAGGATTAACAACTCTAAGTTGTTGTCGAATAGGCTTAGCATTTAGGTAGGTTTTAATCTCATGTTCGACAATTCAAGGGTCGATTATTGGCATCTCTTCATATGACCAAGCGAATACATCACAAAATTATTTGAACAACTCGGTGTAGATCTGAATTTATTCAGGCGAGAAATCCGCACTGATATATACATTTTCAACTTTACCAGGAATATGAGATTGATATCGATCGTGACGGTAGGAGAGATACTCACCATGTTTCCTTCAGCATAAATGTCATGCATATCAAGTGGAACTACGACATGATTGACTATCTCACTCAAGGTGGATCTAAAATCATCGTGTTCGATCCTAACAAGCTCTGGGAGAAAGTAATAACGATGATGCATATCATCCCATGGCCTATAAAAACCACTCATGGCCTCTAAGATCACTTCATTTGAAGGTAAAGTTTCATATATGAAATCATGTGAACAAGACAATGAAGTGGCCCATATGGGTCAGAGAATAGGATCCTCATCGTCTGTCTGTAAGGAGACATGATCTGGGTCGGAAGTAGAGTCAAGAACAGACTGATATGTTATCTCTGCCACTAACAGTGGAATTTCCATTCCAATATGTGTTTGACATTCACAATACATAGTCGGGGAAGGTAGGGTCCAAGGATCATTAAAATACGAAGTGAAGAAAGGAACATACCTCATTGACGAAGCAAACCTATTGGACATGGAATAGATATGATGAATTGGTGCAATGAAATCAAAGGTCCCCATAAGGGAGGAATACATTCTGACACCAATATTCTCAGTTGTCGGCCGAGAATTGTCGATCACGGGGATTGACGGTCCAACTGATGCATTGGGGATAGCGTACGCAAAGGACAACTAATCGATCGTCGTGATTTTCCCATCATGAGGAAAACATAAAGTACAAAAGACAGATGATATGACTGCAATCATATCATAAGTCTAGTTACACCCTAGTAATATGTTATAGTCAAGGGGCGCATCAACCACATCGACATCCACCTCCACTGTCTTCCCACCTAATTGGAATGGAAAGGCTGGAATAGTAGCGTGGGGATGGAAAGAATGATCATCAAATGTGGTCAATGTGGTCGGGGATTGAGAGAGGGTTGGAGAGCCAATGGCTTTCCAACAGTTTAGGGACATCACACACGTTGCAACGCCTTCATCAATAACAATACATTCTATGGGATACTTTGAGTAATCCACATGGTAAGGAAAGCGAGGCTTCACATCCATGACTTAAAACTTGATAACCTTATAGCCACATGGTTCTAAAGCTCCTAACGCAGATAGAAAGGCATTCCTCTTTGAAGGACTCATCTGGAGTACCTCCAAATCCGACATCGCACAAGAGGTTTGGCCCAAATCCTCAACAATAGAGTAATTCTTGGCATCTCTAACATTAGGGTTGTGCATAGATAGTTTGAGTAATCCTTTCGGAATACAAGGTAGAGGCTCTAGTTTTTTTATTTTTAAAGGCGTCTCCAGAGGAGGGGAAGACTATAGACCTGGAACAACCTCTGAAGAACTGTAATCGTGAGACCGAGTGGATACATTAACCTAAGACTTGACCATATTTATGCATAGACAGTCATTGTCTTGCACCGATGGGTTTTGACTTCCACTCGCTGCATTTCCGACATTAGAGGAGCTTGAGGCCATGTGTTGATTATGTGGAAAAGGATTAGTTAGCACAACTGGGGGTAGAGATAAAATTCTTGCAGCTTCCACAAGTTTGGGGCACAAGTGGGTAAGGTGATCATCAATACAAAGCTTGCAATGAAACTTCACCTTTTGCCTTTCTTTCTTACCCTCACCAATATTATTGTTCGATTTCTCATTTTTAAAGTTATCCTTGGGTTTATTATTATTATTATTCCTTCCACCCTTACGATTGTTACCACATCCTTTCCTTTTATTCCCTCCTGGTTGTTTGGTTGACGATTTCACCGAATGTACATCCACCAACTGAGTAGGAGTGGAGGACACAGATGAATCTTTCCCTCCTACAGATTGGTTTAGAGACAACTCTTTCAACTGACTTGTCACCAAGTCTGTATATTTAACATTTCTGGAGCCTATAATTCCATCAGCATGAGGCCCATGATTTTTTCTAGGGTCGTAGCTTGACCTCGGTGCATCATGAATAATTTCGTATAACATCCTAGACTGAGCATATATAAGATCTAACTACTAGGATTTAAAAATTGCTTCTTCCTCAGATGTAACTCTCGATGTAGAAACATCCTTCAAAATATAAGGTTGTAAAGACTTAAGGAACCATTCCAATAGAAACTCTTGAGGAATGTATGCCTTGATCAACCTCTTCCATCTACGCCACTCTTGTATGTGATCCGAGATATGGGTGACTTTGTCCTGGAGGAAGGACGAAAAAAGTTCTATGTTGACGTCGCAATGAACCGTCAATTGGAAGTGGTTGAGGAAGACTAAAACCATTTGATTAAAAGTTCTATACACCCCTCCCGGTATATCTATGTACCATTTCATTGCGACCCAGTGAGGGTGCGTTGAAACAATCTTAAATGAATAGAATCGTCGTTAAGGGAATTAGAACAGAAAAAAAGATGAAAAGTAGTGACGTGATCATCAAGATACTCATGAGTCTTTCCCTCGAATTTTGGAATATCCGAAGGAATCTTGGTGGGGATGGGGGGCCATGTTGGGTCATGAAGCACAGGGTCATTCATTAATCTTTACAAGTCTGGAAAATTGAGCGTGGCCAGAAAAGGGAGATGGGGTTGTGGCATCTGGCCCCAAGATCTCAGGGAATATTGTTGTTGGGGAATCATATCCTATCTAGGGTTATGATATGCACTATGGCCCTATCTAGGATTGTAAAACCCCCCTCTGAACTGATTCATAAAGGGTTGTTTGGGCATCATTCCAGTAGGAATGTTATAATGAGGATTGTAAATATTTCTGGAGCAACTCCAGGTTGGGGTTTTCCCAAGGTGTTAAACTGACCTCCTCTTGGTGTGAATCTGGAGAGTAGAGGTGGATTTGTCATGCCAAATGTATTGGTAATAATTGGTGTGGAGGAGGTAGGTGTAAAGGACAGAGCATAAGAAACAACTTGTCCACCAGGTTGACTACTCCATCCAGGAGCATTAAGACCAGGATTAGACTCAGGGTGAAAAGGAGGTAGGCTTCCAACCATAGGATTTTTTTGGGGAATATGAGCATGCCAAACAAGAATGGACTATGCAGAGGAGCCATGCCCCCAAGTCCAATACTAGTATTTGGATTAGACGTTGGAATGGAGGATGAAAATTACGATGTGAAATTTGGCATACCATAAGAAAAAGGGCTAGAGGCCATAAGGATGGACTGAGTATTGTAGCTTGAAAAACAAAAAATCGACCCAAAAGGGTTCATTAATATAGGTTTAGTATTAAATACAGGTCAGATAGGAGTGATTATGGGAACCTCCGACACTACAACCATGGTGGTTGAAGGTGTCAAAGGAGTACCATTAACTATAGTAGGTATGGAGTTGAAGGAATCCTATTATCTTTCTGACTCGACTTAGTACTCATACTTGTATGACCACAAGTATGGTAGGTGGAGGTGTGTGTACCACGTTTGATAACTTTATGCATTTTAGAAGGAAACTACTCAAGATGCGGTGGTAAATTTAACAAACAATGAGACCTGTGAGGAAGTTGGTTTGTCTCCATGATGACTCAAGACTTGAGATATAAAACCAAATCCCAAGGCCAACTAAATATCAAAGAGAAAACCAAAATAAAAAAAGGCCAATATGCACAAAAACATGATAAAGTGGCTAAAAGGGGCCTCCCTCCCTAAAGTAGGTATGTCTTTCCCAAGAGGGGCCTGAGACTCCCTACAAAATATCATAGGTATTAGAATTAGTTATAAGGGCCCTCATGGGATTAACAACTAGACGGTCAGATCCCCCCGGAGAGGTAATCCTCCATAAAGGCTATGCGTTGTCTGATCCTTATCTGGCCGAGGGTACCTGCAGAATAACCCTTGAAAGTAACTATGTGGCTACATATGTCAAACAACTAAGCCACCACGATATAACCAATGCGCAACCGAACAATCGTAAGTCATGTCCACCATATGGGTAGGGTAACAAAGCCTAAAATCTCGAAAGCATTCCTTTTCATAGAGGTAAAGGTACTAGAAATACCCCCATACACGAATAGATCCCCAGAAATATCTATGACGCTAAGAAGGTATTGGAGGGATATCTTCTAAACCAACTTCACACGATCTCGTGCTTAACTCCGGTATGATCGGAGCCTCCTGACGTCACCAATTATACAATGGATTTCACTACTCCCTTATACAGACACATATGTTGAGTTTAATAGCCTTGGAGAAGTTTACTCACAAAATCCTATTCCAAGGCTCTAAATATTAAGCTAGTTTGTGCACCCTGAAAAATAAAATCGTTTCTAATCAATTTTAAATTTATCATGTTACTTTTAGTGGATTTGTTTACTATAAAGGTGTGGTCATGAAATTGATGATGGAAGGGTAACAAAGCTCAAAATATTGAAAGCACCACCTCTCACAAAGGTAAAGGTACTAGAAAGACCCCCATACACGAATAGATCCCCAGAAATATCTATGACGCTAAGAAGGTATTGGAGGGATATCTCCTCAACCAACTTCACGCAACCTTGTGCTTAACTCCAGTCTGATTGGAGCCTCTTGACATCACCAATTATACAATGGATTTCACCACTCCCTTATCTAGACACATATGTTGATTTTAATAGCCTTGGAGAAGTTTACTCACAAAATCCTATTCCAAGGCTCTAAATATTAAGTTAGTTTGTGCACCCTGAAAAATAAAATTGTTTCTAATCAATTTTAAATTTATCAGTGTTACTTTTAGTGGATTTGTTTACTCAAAAGGTGTGATAGTGAAACTAATGATGTTATGACTCAACAAGTAAACGAAATGAATAATAATATAATGCAAAGTCCTAACTTCAATTCTCAATAAATCATAAGCTTTTCAAAATGCAATTTTCAATTCAATTTTACAATTTCAAATAAGATGCAATCTTTCCATACATGTACTAAGATCAACGATAAGAACCCAAAAGATCAAATGTCAACAATGAAAAATGTATATTTTTTGTATTTTCAATATAAAAGAATGAAAATGCAAGGATTGAAGAACAACTTGATATAAATACCCTACTGTATAAAACATAGACAAACCAAGTACAATATCAAGAAGAAAACACCCAGACCAAGATGCAAGGACAACCAATGAAAAGGATGATGAGAAAGAAAAACTGCCCAAAAATTCAACCAAATAAAGGTTTCCTATCCCTATAAAGGAACTTAACAGTCATGACAGAGACCCAAGAAGACTCAACAACCATCAAAACTTACCCAACAAACATCACACTCAACAATCAAGCAAAAAAGGATGATATTGTTGGGTATGTGTTATATTATTTGCACGAGTAGTAGTGTCTGAGCGTTTTCACCGGACACGTAGGGGGGTTGCTAGCCCCCCCCTCGGGGGGTGGAGCCCCCTGCGCGAGGGTTCGGGGGTAGCGCCCCCGAATTTTTTTTCGCACTGGGACGACATATTTCTGGGACCACATGATATTTAGGTGGTTTTTCGGCACATGGTTTTTTGCCGATGGTTTTGTATTTCCAGTTAAGGAATTAGGGTTTTGGACTAATCCAGGTCATTGGGTTAGGGTTTTGGATGCCGCTGGATCCTATATGTATATTGTATTGTAAACAATGTAACACAATGTATGAATATAATATATGCTGGTTTTCTCGGTTTGGGTTTCCAGGTGAAAAATCTATGTGTAATGTTTGTATTTGTCATTGTATCTTTTCTGTTCTTTTCTGAATATCAGTTTGCAGTAGATATTGTACAAGGTTAGAATTTACATTTGATATCATAGATTTATTGTCTTTAGGGGGATGCCTTTGTCGTCAAGGGTTTGGCTCGGGACTGTGATAAGCCTTGTTACAGTGGGAGATCTGTGGTATTGTTTTTCAGGTGAAAAGAAATGGCAAGCAATTCGATGATGGATATTGAGAAGTTTAATGGGAAAATATTTGAGCTGTGGAAGCTGAAGATGGAAGATCTTTTGGTGGACAGAGATCAGTGGATCGCGATAGATCCAGGTACTGCACCTACAAGAACTTCTGCAGATGACTGGAAAAATACGGTTAGGAAGGAAAAGAGCACAATTCGACTGTGTCTCTCTGATTCAATATTACTGAATGTGTCAAAGGAAGCTACAGCCAAGGATTTATGGGAAAAGTTGGGGAAGTTGTATCAGTCTAAGTCCTTGGTAAATAAACTATTCCTGAGAAAGAAGTTGT
>ML781355.1:612101-630142 GCA_009831015.1 Picea engelmannii | reverse complement strand
CTGCATTTGATTTTGAAATAGAACAGATGGATGTGAAGACAACATTCCTGCATGGGGATCTGGAAGAAGAAATCTTTATGAAGCAACCAGAAGGTTATGCTGTGAAAGGAAAGAAGGAGCTAGTATGCAAGCTAAAAAAGTCCCTGTATGGTTTAAAAAAATCACCAAGGATGTGGTATCAAAAATTTGATACTTATATGCTGGGACTTGGCTTCACAAGAAGAAAAGAGGATCATTGTGTGTATTCTAAATTAATTGGTGATCATTTGATTTATTTGGTCTTGTATGTAAATGACATGTTGTTGATAGGAAACAACAAGGAGATTATCCAGGATGTGAAAACTTAGTTGTCCTCTAAATTCAACATGAAGGATCTTGGTGCTTCAAATTTCATTTTGGGCATGGAAATTAAAAGAGATCGAAAAAAGAGGAAACTATGGTTAAATCAGAGAAAATATGTCGAGACAATATTGCAGAGGTTTAATATGCAGGAATGTAAACCGGTCAAGGTTCCTATTCCTGTTGGTGTAAAGTTATCTGCGGATTAGTGTCCAAAAACACATGAAGAAGAGGAGTACATGTCTCATTTTCCATATGCGAGTGCAGTTGGAAGTTTGATGTATGCAATGGTCTGTACTAGACCGGACATTGCACATGCAGTGGGATTTTTGAGCAGGTATATGTCAAAACCAGGGAAGGAGCATTGGACAACAATAAAAAGGGTTTTCAGGTATTTGCGTGGCACTGCTAGCTTTGGATTGTGCTACAAAGGAAGACCGGGATTGGACAGAGTGGTCGATATACATGGCTTTGTGGATGCAGAATGGGCTGGAGATTTGGATCGTAGGATATCTACAAGCGGGTATGTGTTTAACCTGTTTGGAGGAGCAATAAGTTGGATGAGCAAAAGACAGGTTGTAGTGGCACTTTCAACTACAAAATTCGAATACATGGCATCCACTCATGCAAGTAAGGAAGTAGTATGGCTACAAAGATTGTGTTCAGGTATTGGGTTGGTACAAGAAGCTGTAAAGATAGAGTGTGATAGTCAGAGTGCAATTTTCTTGGCGAATAACCCTGCTTATCATTCAAAGACAAAGCACATTGATGTTCAATATCACTTTGTGAGAGACATGATTGAAGAAAATAAAGTATCACTGATGAAGGTGGACACTTTGAAGAATGTTTCAAATTCACTAACAAAATCTGTGAGCACTGAGAAGTTCTCTTGGTGTAGAGGATCCATGGGCATTGTTGACTATGTAACCCTGTAACCCCCTGTGTGCAAATAAAACAACAAGTGGGAGAATGTTGGGTATGTGTTATATTCTTTGCAAGAGTAGTATTGTTTGAGTGTCTGCGTCGGGCGCGAAGGGGGGTTAGAAGGGGGGGCGCTAGGCCCCCCCTCGGGGGGTGCAGGGGTTCGGGGGCAGCACCCCCAAATTTTTTTTCCGCACCGAGATGACATATTTCCAGGACGACATATTACCGGGATGACATATTTCCGGGACCACATGATATTTAGGTGGTTTTTCGGCAGAAGGTTTTTTGTCGATGGTTTTCTATTTCCGATTAAGGAATTAGGGTTTTGGACTAATCCAGGTCATTGGGTAAGGGATTTGGATGCCGCTGGATCCTATATGTATATTGTATTGTAAACAATGTAACACAATGTATGAATATAATATATGCTGGTTTTCCTAGTTTGGGTTTCCAGGTGAAAAATCTCTGTGTAATGTTTGTATTTTCCATTGTATCTTTTCTGTTCTTTTCTGAATATCAGTTTGCAGTAGATATTTTACAAGGTTATAATTTACAGATATGCACTAATATTCAATAGAAAACCGCATATATACACTTCCTACATAACGACAACTCGCGTATGTATGCATCTGTCAAGGAAAAACCCACATATATGTATTGAAACACTGCCAAGTTAAGGATAAGGCCAAGAAACTCAGACTCAAAATGAAAATAGGTTGTCAAGCAATCAGACGATAAGAAACTCAAGATAACTGAGAGCAATCAAAGGAGGAAAACACTCCAAACCCCGAAAAGAATATTCCCTCCCTAGTATGGTTGCAAATTTTGTTATGAGGAAAATCACTCTACGGCATGGGATAAACCAAAACAGACAGAAATGACTACATAAATGAACTCTAATATCAAGTATGCTATATAAACAAATATTCTAACAAGACAAGATAAATATCCTACCTCGTCCATACGTTCGATGAAGTCCACCATTGAGCACTTGACTCAAAGCAACACACCTGCAAATTGTCCTCAATAACCAAGATACACAAGCATATGGTGATAATATATAAAGTTAGCACATATAATATCATAATCCATCAATATCCACAACAAATATGCCCATGGAATAACAATTCAAATATTTGCAAGACATTAATTGGACGAGAAAAGAGTATTTCTATTAAAATGTAATCAACAGAAGTGTATGAATGACAAAATTTCATGTCGGCATGTTCAGAACCGAGAAACTAAGTCCCTTCCATCTGGGCCTCAATCACTTCAATCCTCCACCAAAGGCAAGCTCATATAAGAGAGACAATGAGGTTCTCCATCAAATAGGGAAGAGCTTGGGGGCTGAACAATATGTTCAAACTTAAAAGGACAAAGGGATGCAGACTCAATATGAAGTGAATAATTTCTCCAGAGTAACTTTTCTCTCAAAATTGAATTCTTCTCCTCTTTTCCATGGCTTGGATATGTCCCATTTATATCCTTCAAATGGAACTCAAGGGCCAAGTCAGAATGCTTCCAGTATATGGAAGGTCAAGGATCATGGATCCCATGACGTGACATGGAAACCTGACACCAATTTTTAATTTTGGGCACAAAACCCAATGTACACAGGATGTAATGGTGCAACCTGTGTATACACATGTTGTATAGCTGTTAGGGTGCGTATATGTGGAAAAATAAAAATTTTAGATCTGGGAACTGCAAAAAGGGACTTTACGTCTACATAGGGAAATGGAAAAGTCCTTCTAAGCAAGTTTCATGGGGTGAGGCAAACCTTGCTATAACAAGAGTCCTTGTCGTTGTTGCCACTAGTCTACCTGATCCTTCTTTCCTTATTTCACATTATTTTGAATTGAATATAAATGTGTTTCCTTGATCACACTTAGAAAATTATGCTTCATATTTTCAACAAGTAGGACATTTTCTTCCATAACATCTTTATTTCGAAGACTGACTATGCATTTTCCTATAATTTTGGTTGAATTATCATTTTCAAATGTGACAAACCTCTCTTTTTATTTCTTTAATGTTAAAAATATGTTTTTTTTTCTCCATTCATATGCTTTGAGAATCCACTATCAATATACCAATGGCTTCTTCTATTTTGGGCTTGTAAGGAAAACCAACATTCCTCAACCTTCAAATCTGGTTGCTTCATTTTCGAAGTTCTCTATTGTTACCCTATATGATTGAAAGGAACATGCCTAGTTTCCCTTGAAGAAACTATCAAATCACTTCTGCAATTTCTAGCTATGTGTCCAAAATTGTTACATTTGTAGCATTCAATTTCATAACCCAGAGCACCAAAATTGTTATAATTTATGTCAAACGCTTCACAAGGATTTCTAGGATAGTTTCCTTCATAATGATTCTTGGTATTTTCATAGCTACTTTTTTTCTAGGTGTTTCTACCCTTTGCATAGGCTCTATAATATCTAGCTTTAAATCCAAAATTATTGCAAGAATAATACAAGCCAAGAAAAATATTTTGGTACCTGGGTGTGGGTGGTCTTCTAGTTGGTGTTGTTCTTCTAAAATCATGATATTATTATTGGGTCTTATTCATTGTTGGTTGTTGATTCCATGTTCCTATGGATGCATGATCTTCTTCTTGATTCTTCTTTATTTCTAGTTTATGTATGTCCTCCTTTAGAGGCTTGCATTATTCCTTCTTGATGGAACCCTTGATAGTATATGCATAACTTCTTTGCTATGCTTCATTTCTTGTCATCATAGAGATTGAACCCTCATCAGTATTATTTTGATTGTATCCAAGTCTAGACTTGTCATAGAATGGTTTTTTATTGCAGATGGTTCCATATAGTATTTTGGTGCTATTGCCAAAATTTAGTTGGATGTCCTTCTATAGTTCCTTTCTTAGCGAGGCTATTCCAGCTTCCAGATTCTCTATTATTTTCTTATTTTCTTCCATTTATATCTTGAGTGTTTCTTCAATCACTTTGGCTTCTTCCAATTGAATCCTTAGATCTATGATAGTCTGCTTGGCTTCTTCAGATTTTTTTCTAGGGTTTTGAAATCCTTCCTTTAGTTTACTTAACTCTTCTTTGAGGGATGCGTTTTCTTCCTTTATATTCTTAGATCACTTAAGGAACTGATCAATTCTACCTCAAGATTCACTTCTCCTTCTTCTTCATAGTCTCCTTCATTATTTTCAGTAGTTTCATCTTGAGTCTCTAATTCCATGAAGAGTACTCTTCTTTAGTCATTGTCATTATCATCATCTTCATTAGATGAGGAACTATCATCTTTTCTTTTTAAAAAATATTCCTTTTTTGTTTTCCTTGTCTCTTTTCTGACATTTATTTTATTTCTTAGGAAATTCTTCTTCATAACTATATAAAACCCTTGCATAAGGACATTTGGAAGCAAAATGGCCAACTTTACCACAATTAAAGCATTTGAAATGAATCTTACATTTGTACTTGTCAGTTCCTCTTTTCTCACAAATTTGGATTCTTCCTCATTATATTAATCATCACTATTGATGAAACAAGGTTTTGACCTTAGCTTGTTCTTTCTTGTCTTCTTGGAGGATTTGAAAGTTGCTTCTCTTCTGGATGGATTTTCATATTCTGTTCTCATTTCATATGTTGTAAGTATTCCATGTAATTCATCTGTGCTCAATGTAGCCAAATATTGTATTTCTTCTAGAGATGATATTTTAGGGTCAAATCTCATTGGGAGAGATCTCAGTATATTTTTCACAATACCTAAATTTTCAATCTTTTTTCTCATCCCTCTTATAGTATTCACAATTCAATCAACTAGAAGAAAATAAGTTTCAATATCTTCATCTTCCTTCATTCTCAGATGTTCAAATTGTCCTTTTTAAGTCTGAAGCTTGGCCCCTTTGAATTTAGCATCTCCTTCATAAACATTATTGAGCTTGTCCCAGATTTCCTTTACAAAATCGCAATGCATAACCTTAACAAATTTTGAACCTGTTAGAGCACTTAAAATGGAATTTATAGCCTTTGAATTGTATTCATCGATATTTTCCCCAACATTATTTGTTGGGGGAGAAGTTGGTGCAGTGTATCCATTTACTACATCTTTCCAAACATCAAATCCCTGTGCATGCTAAAATGCTCTCATTCTTATGTTCCAAATAGAATAATTTTTCCCATCAAACAACGGTGTTCAATTTTTAGTAAATTATCCTTACTTATCCATAATATTCCTTCTAGTGGTTAGATTATTCTTGAAGGAACCGACTCTAATACCAATTGTTAGAATATTCAAGAATACTGAGAGGGGGGGTGAGTCAGCATAGATTTATTTCAACAATTTTAACCTTCAATCACTACATAAACATTAACCATTAATCATGGCATTAATCATCACATAACCTCATACACATTTCACATAAATGTTTACATGGAAACCCAACTTGGAGAAAATTGCATAAACGTTTCTTAAGTAGTTTCAAGATTTTACAAGCACTAACTTGAAGGAAGCACCCACTCCCTGAGTTTTCCAACACCTACTGGAAGGAGAAACCAATCCCCTTGGGATATTTTAAATGATGATACAGGATCAAATCAACCTTCAAATACAATCCCAAAATCACTTCTTAAATCTGCATACAAGACTGCTCATAAAATGTACCTCAAATATGCAAACTTGTAAGATTCTCCACGAACTCAATTTTCCATTTTTGATTCTGAAACATGGACTTTAGATATTAGGATTTTTTCTCCTTCTAATTCAACAAGTGGAATTCAATTTGGACCTACCAAGATTCATATATAACCAATTTATCTCGAACACCTATTTGGGACTAGTTTCTGGATTAGTCACAAACCTTAACTTCCAACAAGTATAACTCCTTACTTGTAATGAATCAGGATATGAAACTTGTACTCAATCTTCTTAGATATCTTATATTAAATTCTTCCATGTTTCTCTCCTTGAATCGTCCCCAAAAACAAGTTATAGAGAAAATGGAAAGATGACTTGTTTTGAAGAAGAAAACCCTAGTTTTAATAACATCATCTTCCACTAAGCATAACTCCAAACCTGTAATGATTCAAGACCTGAAATTAGTACCCAATATTATTCACTATCTCTTCTAAAACACCTCCAAGTTTCACTATCTGAATCATTCTAGAAAAAAAATTATGTCGAAAATTCCAAGATGACCTTCAAAGAAAACCCTAGAACAAATCATCACAAGACTTCATCTTCCCTTGGAATTTCACCCTTCTTCACTTCATGTTTCATTGGAAATTCACTCCTTTTCCTTGGATAGGTCGAATTAGTGTGATACAAATTCCAAATGAGGCTACTCTTATTTATATGAGTCTTCTCCACATGAGGGGGTGCGACCAAGTGTCACAAATTTTGGGTCACACCTCTTCCTTAAGGATGGATGACCTTAGGGGATTCTTTACTTTACTTTAAGGGATTATTCACTTGGATTTAGGGTCTTATTCAAGGCTTCATTGTTTTACAAATCAAAGTGGGCATGTGGAAACAACCACATGTTATCTCATCCGATGAGGGCCATGCTTAAAAGCTACACCATAAGGGGACCACTTTGGAGTTATATAAAATTATGTCAAGGCTCCTTCATGGCTGTTAAAGTCTTATTCAAGTGGACACATCATCATCACTTTTAGGAGATTCTAGTATTTTCTTTAGGGATTCTTCTAAGGTTGACATCAATGACAACCGATTTTACAAAAGATCTATCATTAAGCGGGTGGGGAAGAATACACATAAGAAATACACATGGTTTCACGTGGTTATTAGAAACACATTGTTTCACATGTTGGAAACCCATGTAACCCTTGTTGGTACCCCTTTGAGAAGTAACTCATTAGAAAGTACTTGTAGATAAAATCTCACTTCCATGTATATTTGGGTATATAGGAAGTCCCCTATGTATACCTGAAACCAACCTTAGATAAGATATTCGACCATCTTGTTTCTATAGTACATAGAGAACAACACTTGGGGACACCACTCTCAAGGACCTGGGTAGTCAAGTAGTATGGCCAAGGGAACGGTTAAGCCTCCTTAGTTAGTGCCCTGAGATATTAGGTCGAGTAATATTTTTTGACCCCACACCTATATCATAGATCTATATAACTTGACATTCCTTTGTCCTTAGGACACAATAACCTTTTTCCATGGCTCCAAATAAAGATCCAAAACCTATTTCACCAATGAAACCCCTATAAATCTTCTCCATGACTCATGAATAAAATGAGGAGATACAAAATCATTTATACAAATTGGACAATTAAATCTTGGAATTTAATGATTGGTCAATGAAAAAGGTTGATTTGGTAAATACTCAAATAGAAATGGGACGAAATATGAATGAAACTAAGGAACAAATGGAAAAAAATAAGGAACTGATGGAAATAAAGGTGGAAACAAATAAGGCATTGATGGAAATAAATATGGAAGAAAATAAGGAATTGATGGAAAGGAAAATGAATGAAAATAAGGAATATATGAAAATAAATATAGAAGAAATGGAACAAAAGATTATGGAAGCCTTAAATGGTAGGTTCCCTAAAATTGATAGGGTGTATGAAAGGACTCATGAAAATAAAGTTAGTGTTCAGGTTGAACAACTTTCCAATAATAAGAATTTTTCAGGGGAATTTAACTTTGATAATGGAGTTACTTATGGATGGTTTCCAAAAGGATTGAACCTTCCCAAGGTGGAATTAAGGAAGTTTGATGGAACAAAGGTATTTGCTTGAGTGAACCAAGCAGAGAAATATTTTGAACTACATAATATTATGGATGATAAGCAAAGGATTCACATAGCAACTTTGAACTTTGAGAATAAACCATATCAATGGTATCAATGGATAGTTAAAAGGAAGCCCCCTTCTTATCATTATACTCTAGGTTTATTTACAAGAGACTTAGAAGCACAATATGGGAAAGTTTGGGAACATGATTACTTCAGTCAATTGACAAGAATCAAGCACTTAGGTGATATTGAAGATTATAATTTAGAATTTCAAGTATTGGCCACAAGAATGGATGAAATAAGTGATGAAAATTTGTTGGAATCTTACATGGGTATATTAAAATAAGACATCAAACATGGGATTTTATGATGCGGATTATGTTGAGAACAAAATGAGATATGCACAAAAATACAACAGAGAGCACACAAATACAGTAAAACCCAACTTATGTTAATGAATAAAATAAAAAAACACCGTAGAACACAAACTTGCTAGAATGGCAGTAGCTTATCCCTAAAGAGAAAGAGATTTCAGCTACGCTCATTCGAAATAAGAATTACATCACACTCCATTACATGCCCACAGGACCTCCTTCACCTTGATTATATATGAGAGAGAGAGGAGAATAATCCCAATGATGCATGTGGGATAAATTTATCTAATTTTACAAAATGTCACAGGCATGTAAAAAACTAAGGCTTCTTGAGAGGTTTTTGATGTTTGGGAAGCATTGGGAAGACATTATCCTAGATTAATAATTAATAATATTATTATTATATTTATAATATAGGATATATTAAATATATATAATAAATAAGTAGTTATTTATTATCCAAGGGACGCATCCTTTCATGGATGGTCACCATATGTTCTCTATATATGGCACATTCATCATTGTAATAATAGATTGATCTCATAGATCATCTAATATAAAAATTAAACATGGTATCAGAGCGAGACAGGGCTTGAATCCCTCACGGGAGGGCCCAGGGCCCAGGAAAATGAGAGTGGATTATTGTAGGTAGTGTAAATTTGCTACTGCATGGTTGTGAGAGACATATGGTGAAGGGTAATGCTTGTTGTTTCATTCCATGCGTTGTTGCTTCATAGTGCCTTCATGGACCTACAAAGGAGGAGTTTGAAGGTTTACATGGTTCATTGTTTGATTGTTTCCCTTGTGTTTGTACATGAGGCTAGTTCTTTTTCATTGAAGATTAAGTAATTTAAAGGTGCGAGAGAGCGTAAATAGAATTTCTCTCCTGGAATGTATGTGCCTCAAAGATTTGATGTGAAGAATATTTTTTAGACTTAAGATCAGTGTGTAGCGTGGTTGTGCTACATGTTAAATATATCTTGCGAGAAGTTTTGTCTTGCCAAATCCTCAAGTATTGAAACTAACATCTCAAGAGTTGCTCCCTATTTGTACTGCATTGTGAAAGAGTTTCCTTTGTACAAGATTCGAGGCATGATCCTTAATTTCTAACATGGTGTTGGGGCATCCAATTGTTGACAAGAGGGGTGATATATTCATGTTTAAGACACTACGACAAATGTTGCCTTGGAAATTATCTACGTCGTGTTTCTTATTTATACAAGTAGTGTTGGTGGTGGTTTGTTTGCATCCACAAATGTGATAATAGACAATGTGATGTCTGAGTAGTGTATTCGTTGAGATAAACAATGTGTTAGAATAGAAGATACCTAATTCATGTTGTGTGATGGTTGTGCAATCATTATGATTAACTAGGTTCTCATAATGAAAATGACAACATGTTACTGAAGACTAAAGTCAGTGGACAATCATGGACCAGTGAGGATTGGTTGACTTAGACCATTCTATTGTGTGTCAGGGTGAGAAATAATTTGTAGTGAGTTATTGTGGTAGGTTTCTCTAAGAGGATTCGAAGATATTTTCCTTTTGTGTGGTGACCAAGAAATAAACCCAGTCTATAATGTTGTCGAGAGGAAATTAAAAACCTTCTAGCTACATGAGGAGGATAAACACTTGTATGAGTTCCGGGATAAATAATTTCTTATAGAACAACAACCTCATTTAGATTCTGGTTGTCATATCCCCAGCTAGTGATAAATAATTATGTATGTGGAAACGACCCTATGTGAATGGAGGCTTCATCATCTACAGGTTTATTGAGAAATATTGTCACAAGGTCGCCACCTTGATCATTATACATATCATGAATATGAAGTGTGTTTTCAAGGATCACTATAGAAAAATTTAGAGGTAGAGTATATTTCATCTTGTGATGCTTGTACGGAAGTAGTATGGCTCTGTAAGCTAGTTTCTGGACTATTTGACTAGACATTGGATTCAACCGTGATATACTGTGATAATCAAAGTTATGTGAAGCTTTCAGAGAACCCGATGTTCCATGACAAGTCGAAGTACATTGATATCAAATACTACTACATCTGTGATAAAGTGCAGAAGGGAGAAATGAAGCTCCAGTACATCTCCATCGATGAGCAGATAAATGATATTCTGACCAAGCCCTTGTATAAAGGGAAGTTTGTATACTTCAGGGACAAGTTGG
This sequence comes from Picea engelmannii, assembly GCA_009831015.1. Classification (NCBI taxonomy): domain Eukaryota; kingdom Viridiplantae; phylum Streptophyta; class Pinopsida; order Pinales; family Pinaceae; genus Picea; species Picea engelmannii. Next base: position 619,584 of record ML781355.1, on the reverse strand, counting down.
GGCTTGTGGAGATTACTCCCTTGGTTGAGAGGGAGTGATGATATTCTTTCATTGTGGATAGTCAATGTGTTGTTGGACTGACATTCTCCCTATGGAGAATTGTCTAGGTTGGAGAGATTGTTCATGTATCATGGACTGACATTTTCTGAAGAAAATGGTCCATTACTGACATTCTCTTATGGCATAGATGGTAACTTGATCAAGATGAATGTTACACCCCCTATGGCACCATTGGTGACCTGATTAGGGAGGTTGGTACATGACTGGCATTTTCTCTATGGCACATATGGTGACCTAATTAGAGAAATAGGTCTAGGAATAACATTCATCTATGGCACATGTAGTGACTTGATTAGAAGAATGGTTCCTATATCCCATGGTATGACTTTCATCATCTAGAAGAACTGGAATTGTTCATGTGGCACAGATAGTAATATGACCAGGAAGAATGGTCCTTATAGTCACGGGACACTGTGTGTACCACTGGCGAAGACTTTGTGTCTTTGGACAATAGTTGTTTGCTACTATGGTGATTGTGTACCACTAGAAGTGACTCTATGTCAATGGATGGTAGTTGTGTGCTAATAGAAGTGGTTGTATACCACTAGCGATGATTATGTATCATAGCAAAATAGTTGTGTACTATTATGGCTTGGCACAATCATGTTCTATTGGATGGCATTGCAGTTGTTGTGTGCTACTAGTTAATTTCCATGGAGACTACCAGATCACTTGGGAGAAGCTATGTGTTGCTTGATCATAGAGACTGTGACAAATGATTTGAGCTACTGACGACATGGTAGTAGTTTTGTGCTACTAGTTGATTGCAAATTAGTTCATGGACTACTAGATTAAGACATCATGGAAAGATACCTCCCTAGCTAAGAGGGAGTGTTAATTTTTTGGTAGTTGCGGGATGAAATTTCCTTTAGACAACCTTTCTTAGAAGAGAATAAAATTTTGGAAGTCCAAGAAGAACATTGAACAACAGGAGAATATCTCAGAGAGAGACAGTTGGCTCAGAGGGAGAGTTGTAGAGGGAGTTTCCCCTCATTTTAGGTGGGAGATATACATATACAAGGACTGATAGATAGGTTTCATGAGTCTAGGGCGAAGTTTGTATACTTCAAAGACAACCTCGTGTTCCATGACAAATTGAATAACATTGAGATCAAGTGCTACTACATCCATGATAAATTCCAGAAGGGAGAAGTGAAGCTCTAGTACATATCCATCGATGAGAAGATAACAAATATTCTGACAAAGCCCTTGTCCAAAGGGAAGTTTGTATACTTTAGGGACAAGTTGTAGAATGTGGAGATTACTCCCTTGGTTGAGAGGGAGTGTTGATATTCTTGAATTGTGGATAATTAGTGTGTTGTTGTACTGAATTTGGAGAATGGTCCAGGTTGGAAAGATTGTTGATGTATCATGGACTGACATTTTTTGTAGAAAATGGTCTAGGAGTGACATTCTTCTATGGAAAAGATGGTGACCTAATCAAGATGAATGTTTCACCCCCTATGGAACAAATGGTGACCTGATTAGGAAGGTTGGTACAAAAATGAAATTTTTTTTTTGGCACATATGGTGCCCTGATTAGAGAAAGAGGTTCAGGATTGAAATTCTTTTATGGCACATGTAGTGACCTGATTAGAAGAATGGTCCATGTATCCCATGGAGTGACTTTCAACATATGGAAGGAATGGAATTATTCATGTGTCACATATGATGATATGATAAGGAAGAATAGTCCTTGTAGTCACGGGACACTGTGTGTACCACTGGTGGAGATTGTGTGTATTTGAAGAATAGTTGTGTGCTACTATGATGGTTGTGTAAGTTTTAAACCTACGAAGGAAAGCAATGCATATAGATTCTTAAGCAAGACAAAAATTAATCAATGGCTCATACACAGAGTGCACAAAGATTTTATACCGGAAACCCTCAACCAGGAAAACCTTTCTTATATTCATTATATCGAATTTCACCATTCACCATACAATATATACAACGTTTTTAGGTATTCCGTAGATACCAAAACCCTAATCCCTTAATCTAGGATTAATTCACAAAACCCACACACACACATGCAAAGAATATAACACATACCCAATAGGTTGTGTACCACTAAAAGTGATTGTGTGTCATTGGATGATAGTTGTGTGATACTAGCAGTGGTTGTGTACCACTAGTATTGATTGTGTATCACCAGATATTAGTTGTGTACTACTATGTCTTGGCACAATCATGTTATATTGGATGGAATTTTAGTAGTTGTGTGCTACTAGTTGATTTCCATGGAGACTACTAGATAACTTGGGAGCGGTTGTGTGATGCTTGATCACAAAGACTGTGACAGATGATTTGAGCTACCAATGACATGGTAGTATATGTGTACTACTATTTTATTATAGAGTAGTCAGTGGACTACTAGATGAAGACATCATGGAAAGATACCTCCCTAGCTAAGAGGGAGTGTTGATGTTTTGGTAGTTGGGGGATGAACTTTCCTCTAGACAACCTTTCTTAGAAGATAAGAAGATTTGGGAAGTCCAAGAAGACCATTGAATATCAGGAGAATATCTCAGAGAAATTCAGTTGGCTCAGGGGGAGATCCATAGAGGGTTTTTCCCCTCCGTTCAGGTGGGAGAGAGACATCTCTAAGTACTGATAGACAGGTGTCATGAGTATAGGGTGAAGTTTGTATACTTCAAATACAATCTTGGAATGATGAAGAATGTCTCCCTCACTGAGAGGGAGTGTTGATGTTTGGGCAGCATCAAGAAGACATTCTCCTAGATTAATAATTAATAATATAATTATTATATTTATAATATAAGGTATATTAAATATATATAATAAATAAGTAGTTATTTATTATCCAAGGGACGCATCCTTTCATGGATGGTCACCATATGTTCTCTATATATGGCACATTCATCATTGTAATAATAGATCGATCTCATAGATCATCTAACATAACAATTCAACAAAGGTCACCCATCCTAGTACTATTATATCCAAAGCACACTTAGCTGCGGAGTTCTAATGGCATATGGTGCATTAATGTTGTAGGCATGTACATATGTTGTTTATAATTAACAAATAGAAATTCCATTATATTACATTCCCCATCAAAATGTTGAACATCATGGCTTATCAAAACCACATGATTGAAAACGTTGATTCAATGGAAAAGGTGGATGGCCACCAAGATCCACCTAGATTAGTTCTCTCCCCTTAGGAAGAAATGGTCCCCATTGCATCAATCTCCCTTGGGATATGGGGAATTTTTTTTTGAATCTGAACCTTGGTGAGCCACTTTCCTTGCTAAAGTAGTTGTCTTGCTTGTACTAAAGTAGTTTTCCTGCTTGTACTTGGCATCAACCTGTTGAAGGATGTCATGAACCTATTGTTGGAGGTGTTGGATCCATTCAACAAATTTGGTTGCATAATCTTCTTTTTTTTGAGTGTGGGAGGACTCTGTCGGTGAAGATGTAGCAGGAAGAGTTACATAATGGGGGCTAATGGTTGGAACCCTGAGCACACCTAAAAAGGGTCATGGCCAATAGAGCTATGCTGAACTTATGGAAGACTATCATTCTATGGAAGGGAGTGTATGTATATTGGACCATTGGGTAAGGGTTTTATGGGCACCAAGTCAATGGAATTCTTCACTTGGCAGTGCAGACGCACCCTTGCAACTGAAAAAAATATTTTTACGCCTCTACAATCTTTTCGACCTTCTTTTGATGTATAGAAAGGTCTTGGTTCAAGACTATGGTGGGCGTAGTGACCTTCTATTCACCTACCGACCAAATCGTGAAGAGGGAAAACTTTGTGGTCTGAGAGATTAATTTGTAGCATTTTTTGTCGAGATCAATGAAATGGTAGTAGTTAGAACTACCTCTAGTACCCTGCAGAGCTGACCTCCTAGAGTAACAATGACATTGTAGGATTGAGACTCATAAAAAATGTGATGTTTCCACATATATGGTTGTCCTACAAGAATATCACAAACTTCGAGTGGGGAAACATCACAAAATACCTCATCTTTGAAGGGCTTAATGTTGTAGGGAAGGCGACATTGATGGTTCACATGGATATCTCATCCCCTGCTCAAAAATATGATGGTGTATGGTTGGGGATGTGACATTATCGATAGATTTATTATTTTGATGACCTCAACTGATATTAGGTTCTTATGAATCCCGCTATCAGCAATGAAATGCAATGGTGTTCCCTTCACCCACATCTGTAAATGGAAGAGGCATTCCCCATCCTTAGGCTCCTCTAGTTCTTCTGGTTGGATTATTGTGGCTATGATGGTAGTAGTGGGTTCTACATCAATGATTTGTTACCCTTTATTGCGCTTTCAATTAGAGTTCGATTGAGGTTTAGATTCTTTTTCTTTAATATCGACCATTAATGATTGTTTTTAGAGACATTCATCGGTGTTGTGCCAGGGGCTTTTGTGGAACTCACACCACTTTTTGGTGTCCTTCTTCGACTTCCCATCACCCTTCTTAGCAGGTGGTTTGGATTAATTTTATTGAAATTGACTCTCTTTGCTTTGTCCTTTGTTCTATTATTTAGAGTTTCCTTTTCCATGCTTCTATTGTGGCATATTTTCAAACCTGAACTCTTGCTTACTCTATTTCTTGAATTTCTACTCGATTTTTACTATCAACAAGAAGCTCCGAGTGAGGAGATGTACAAGAAATCCATCTCTATTTGGATGTAATTGTGTATTCCATTGCAGTACTTTAGAACCAAGTGTCGCTCAGAGTCTCTGATACCCAACTTTAAGTGTAAGGTAGGGAAGATGTTAGTGTACTCTGGCACCAATTGGTCTCTTTCTTAATGTAGAGTCTTCCAACTCATATATTGGTCATCATAGCTTCCAACAAGGTATAACTCCTCCTTGAGATCATCCACAAAGGTTTCCTAGGTGGGTTATGATCCAAAATATGTGGAGAATGACATGAACACAGAGATATAACAAGGAAACACATAGAGATATCGCAAGAAACATAGTAATACAACTACACTCAAATTTTATTATTGAATGGAATACAAAAGACTATAAAATGCAAAGCACACAAACTAGCTAGAATGGTTGTAGCTTATCCCTGAAGAGAGATGTTTTGGCTATTCTCATTCACAAGAAGTTGATTAAAAAGAGGTCGAAAAGGCCTTTTAACATAAATAATCAGTGAGAAAACCATAAACATCCAAAACCGTAACCCCATAAGATGAACGATAAAAGGTTTGTGGGCCTCGATGTGGTTATTTGATAGGTCAACTTCTTGAGGTGTAACTTTTGCATATGATCTATGTTTGGGGAGATCGATAGCCCAGAAAAAAGGTTTATTTGAGAAATACACATTACGAATGGTCTCGTAATTAATTTTTCTATCTATTGGGCACTAGCATGTTGAAAAACAATGTCGTTTAGGGCCTCAAAATGGCCCCAGAAGTTTGGGACCCGAAAAACTGTTGAAAATTGTCAAGCTGTGGAACTATTATGAATTAGTGGAATAGGTGGGTGGCCAAAAATATCCACCTAGATCATTCCTCCCCCATTAGGAAGCAATGGTCCCCATTACATCAAGTTATTCCTTCCTATGGGCAAACTTCTGTTGAATCTAACTCCTGGTGAGCCACTTTCCCTAGTGAAGAAGTTGTCTTGCTTTAATGACCTGATAGAGTTGTATGTTTTGCTGGTGGGTGTTCGTCATCATGGTTTCCATGATTCGATCAATTATTTCCTACTCAACGCAATCAAGATTGATTTCTTAAGGGGTCAAGTGCTCGGTCACATCCGAACTGTCCAAGAGAGGTGGAAAATATGGTCGAAGCAGTTCCACATTAAATAGAAGGTGAAATCCAAGGAAAGGGGGAATACTTAACTCAAAATCATTCTCACCCATAGCCTTGGTGATGGTGTAAGGCCCGTATTGGAGTGGGTATAGATTCCGATGGGGTCCTGCAAGGTTATCTTTTTGCAAATGCAACCATACCTTATCTCCCACCTGAAAATTGTGTGGTACCCAATGTTGATCATGGCGATGCTTGTACTCAGGGTTGGATTTCTACAAAATATCATGAACTTGTTGTTGGATGTGCTAGATTTTTTCAACAAATTTGGCTACTCGATCAACCTTGGTCTAATCATGGTAGGAATCTTCCTATGTAGCTGCAATGGGTAGAGATATGTCAATGGGGTCCAATGTCTGGAACCCCAAGAACATTTGAAAAGGGTTGTGGCCAGTAGATTTGTGGAGGGATTTGTTGTAGCTATGTTGAAAATAATGAAACTCTCATCCCATGTGCATGGATGTTTGGAATCGTACATCCTAACGATATGGACAATCATCATGTTGACTACCTTTGTTTGTCCATCATTCTGTGTGTGGAAGGAAACCAATTTGGTCAGCTTGGTGTCCAACCTCAACCATAGGCTGGACCAGAAAGTGCTTAGGAAGATATTGTCTCGATCTAAAGTAATGATCTATGGGAGGCCAAAATGAAACCAAAGAATAGCTTAATAGTGGCCTCGATTGCGATACTCTTCTTATAGGGTGTCAAAACTGCCATCTTAGAGATTCAATCAATGACCACAAAAAACGTAGTCATTACCATGCTTGGTTGAATGTAGATGAGACATATAATCCATGGAGTTGGACTCCCAAGGCCTATTAGGGGTAGGAATAGGGGTGTTTAGCCCCTATTTCTTAATGGAAGGTTTGGAAATGGTGCAGGATCTGATATACTTGCTGACATCTTGTTGAAGCTTTGGCCAATAAAAATGATTTTGCAGTATTACCATTGTTTTTTCCACGCCAAAGTGTCATGTTGTCCGACTGTAATGAGCTTCCCAAATAATTTTTTCATGCTTTCTTGAAGGAACATAGAGATTTCTCAGATGACATAGCAGTCCATCCTAGAGATGAAAGTCTAGAATCGGTTTTCCTACTCTCAATGGTTGATTAGTAGCAACAAAATCATAGTCATTGTTGTATAATTGTGTCCACTTGGAGATCTCATTTCCACAGGGGTTAAGAACCATGGTTAGCACCACAAATGGGGGTCGACTGAGGCAGTCTATAACATTTTTGTTGTTGCACTTCTTGTATTTGATGTTTAACTGTAATTGATGCAGGTACATGGACATGCATACATAATAGAGTACATCTCTTTGTTGTAGGTGGGTGTTTGCACCCAATTCGTCACTGTGTGAGCAAATTAAGAGTGCTTACATGCCCAGTTGGGCTCTTCTAGGCATGACAGCTGTGAGGTAAAAGGTTAGAGAAAGAAACAATAAAACAATAAGAAAAAACAAACTACAACTAATTAAAACTATGAGCATATAAAACAAATGAAAAATAGAGAAAAATGGACCAATATCACCAATGTATAAGTTGATCTGTTGATGAAATCCAAAGACACACAAAGAAGAAAGGGGACTTGGGTCCCT
>ML781355.1:600027-612051 GCA_009831015.1 Picea engelmannii | reverse complement strand
GCACAATTAGGTCTTTGACCAGCCCACCATGAGGATTGAGCTCGGATTTGGTGTCAAATCGACTTGGGAGCCGATCCATTAGTGGTTGGGAAGCCGACCAGTTTCAATAAATGCGCCATTTAGCAGGCGCGCGGGTTTTTCGCCCAACAGTCGCGCGTTGTACGATTCTGTTACGCGCATATGCGCGCGCGCCCAAAAAAAGTATAGCGCCCTTCAAATTTTTGGTAATTTGCATAGTTTTTTTACCTTTTTGCAATGTTGTGGAATTAATCCTATGCCATGAATGACTCTTTCTGTTTTGACGATGCAGAGTTCTTGTCGCCCTGTGCGAACGAAATTTCAGTGATAACAGATGCCCCCTGATGGATGAGGTTAGGAGAAAAACGTATAGCCGAAATCCATCAATGTTTCTTTTGCTGAGGATGGTGTTGTAAGGGAGAGCAAGAATGAGACCGCGTAGAGCGATCCTTCGGAGAAGAAAGGAACCTGTAGATCCCGACTTTCCACAAGGTGTGTATCAATATACAAGTGTGTACAAACGAGGCGGGCATGCCCCATGCTCATGTAATGTAACTCTGGAATGTTGATGTAGACAACTGCAGCGCCCTCGGGGGCGGAATGATAAAGGCAGAAGACAATTTTGCAATGGAACATACTCTGAACTAGCGGTAATAGTCGCGGAAGTAACCAACGACGATGATGTGGGCATTGGTGGTCCTACCAAGTTCAGAGGTCTTCGGCAATGGATAAGAAAAACTGCAATAGTCACAAAGTAAGACCCACCGCAACATGAGAAAGTGTTGGCGTCGAATGTTATGGGGGTCAATGATAGCAAGGAGCAATGGTGTTTCTCCCTGTGCCGTCCGAGATCTCTCATTAAATGGGGAATGAGAATCAAGATATTGTCGCCCTTCTGGAAAAGTGTGTTGATGTCGACAAAAGGGGGACGCGACTTCCAGAAGAAAAGGGCTTCATGGAATCTACTGTGGTGAGGAAGTGGCAGAGGTACATGGACGAAGTCAAGAAGTGGGAAGACTCAAGACTTCCCTTGGCTGGAGAATGTGTGAGACAAACAGTGGCCGCAACTGTGTGACAAGGTCGAGTGTCAGGGGGACACCAAGACCGAGGATAAGTTGTGCCAGAGGCGGGACAAGGTGAACAAATTCAGAGGATAAACGATAAGTGACCTGGGTAGTGCTCTGAAGATATAGACGATGTCAGTGAGGGTGAATGAGAAGTAATGCTCCAACCAAGGGTGACATGGGTTGCATGTGGCCAAAAAAGTAAAGTGGGTCGTCAACGGTGACGACAAAAGTAAAGACTGAGAATAAAGGCGTGTGTACAATAAATAATGAATAAATTGGGGGAAGATGTACAAATACAGAAACGGGTGCCCCAGTGTGAAATGAGTGCCCTAGTGAGGGCAGAGACTTCGGGAAAATTGATGAAGGGTGGGGGCCCCATTGGCTAGTTTCTGTATGAGGTAGGTGAAATGGAGATAGGTTCGCAGATGGGCAAACTGATGGTGGATGAAATGGTTGGTTCGTGATCCTGCGGAGGTGCAGGTAAAAAAGAACATGACCATAAAGCGATGTGCTGGGAGTCCGTATGGGAAGCTAGCAAAATGAGTAGAAGAAGTATGTGGTTAATTCGCAACATAATGAAAGACTACCGGGACTCCCATCCCTAAAGGGTGATGAAGAACAACATGAGTGTCGAAAGTGCCAAAAGGTGCTATGAATGGGACAACTCATGTAGGTGAGAATGCTACCGGGTGGCAGTACTGAAGATGCAACTGGAGGTGTGAGTACTGCAGAGCTGGGAAAGGGTATCCTAAAGGCCACTCTCAGAGGGTGTGACTGGAAATGTACATGTAATACAATGGGAGAGACTACATGCCAGTGCTGAGTATATACCTGAAGGAATGTTGTTTGAGGGATGATGATCAAGTACCTGCACAGAGAACAACCAAATACCCAAAGTGAACAATATCTGAAGAGAAGAGCAAATATGAACATGTATTAGATAAATGTGATAAGGCGCGTGCGGACCTGGCCATGATATGAAAAAAGGGCACCCCGGGGGCCCAGGATAAAAAGTGTCCCAGGGACAGCCATGATGTAGGTGGCGGGATGCTGATCCCGTGGCTGAAGACGGTTCGGAAAATGGACACCGTGGGCTCCCGGAATGGTGAGTTGAAGTTTGGGAAAAACCCTATATATAGCTGTAGGGCCCACATTGCCACCTCATTTGTACCTGCTACTACAGTGAGTTCCAGAGCAGATCCAGAGGAGTTTGGGTGATTTCGAGAGCACGAGACATCCATTTCCCGACGTGCGAGATTCAAGTTAGTGGTCGGAACATCCTGCATAGCTGTAGGTTTCTAATTTTTGGGCAGGGTAGGTACGGGGGGTCGTACGGGGGTTTTTGGGGGTTTTTGGGTAGAGGGTGGGCCCACATGCGCGAGAAACTCAGTGGAAGGCGCGCATGGGTGCGTGCCTATATACTGAATATGCGCGCATGTGTGCGCGTGGGTAGGAAAATAAGGCGCGCCTCAGGGGCGCGCCTGTGAGTTGAACAGGCACGCATGAGTGCGCGCCTGTGGGACGAACAAGCGCGCCTATGGGTATGATAGGCGCGCTCATGAGCGCACCTGTGGGAAAAACAGGCGCGCGCGTATGCGCGCCTGTATAGTGAACATGTGGGCATGTGCGTGCGCCTGTGGGTGGTAAAACCGCGCCTTTGAGGCAAGGTTTAAGGGTGAAAAATTAGCTCTTTTTGATGTTTTGAAGGATTGCCTAAGCTAATATAGGACTCTGGGCTGTGTGCAGGTAGCGAGCAGTGATCATGGACGTTTGATGGCGTGAGCGAGACTGGGCACCGCTACGAGAGGCTGTGGCCAATGCACCGCTGGCAGTTCGGGTGGCAGTTCGGGCGGCTTTAGCAACCAGTGGGTTGCTAAAGTTCTTTGATTGCCCATTGTTATGATCATAGGAGTATTTTCTCCAGTTCTTGATCGATATGTGGAGTCCCGATCGACACTGCTTCCTCGTGCGAGGAGAGCAGATCGCCTTCACTGCGGTGGAGGACGTCTACTTCTTGATGGGGCTCCCCTTCCGGGGAACACCGTTGCCGGCAGATCCTGTGCTGCCGAGGGACACTCATCTGGAGACAGTCGCCGAGCGATACTGCTCAGGCGAGCACTATATGACTGGGTCGGCAGTGAGCATCAGTGGGATAGATGTCCTGCTGCATCGCTGCGTAGCAGCGATGATCGTTCGGGTATATGGGTCCCGAGCACCCCACCGGATTAGTGGTGGGGAGCTAATTGTGATGGAGAGGGTGGTGGTGGGCCGTGAGCGGTTCGCTTGGGGTCTGACCCTTCACGCGCGGATGATCGCGTAGCTGGATCGGTGTCGGGCCACAGGTGTTGGGGAGTTCGCATTTGGCTCCGTTTTGGTGGCCTTTTTCTTGGAGAGGGTGCCTATGCTACGCCCGAGGGTGTTACTGGAGGCACCAGGGGTACGAGAGCTACGCTTGAGGTGGTGGGCACATATTTTGGTTCGCCACGGTGGTGGCGAGGGTGGTCATTATTTTACTGCGCAGGCAGCGCAGATATGGCGACAGATGCCGCAGGTCATGCTGCAGTTCCCCTATGCTGGGGTAGACTTCCGGGGGGACCCAACGATGGTATTGCCTCCTGGGGAGGTTTTTGATCATAGAGGTATGTTATGTATTTTAGATGTTTTTTATTTCAGCTATGATTTTGATATACTAGTGCATATGTTTGATGTATAGACACTGATACCATTTGTTGTTGCTTGTTTTGTGCATGTGCAGATTTGGCACCTCGTGGGCATGAGGTGGAGCTGTACAGACCGCCGGTGCAGCCAGAGGGGAGACCTCCACGCGGAGAGAGGCGGCCACAGGATGAGGCTGCGGGGGCACCAGCAGAGCCCAGGAGACCGGCTAGGAGGCGCCGAGGTGGTGACCCAGGTGCAGGGCCATCGCATGCTCCTCCAGCGGCAGCTGAGGGTGATGATGATGATATCCGTCGTCATTTTGAGACGGTGCTTCGAGACGTACCTGAGGGCATGTGGAATCGCATCCAGGACGAGGAGTTCCTGGAGAAATGTATAGGATTACCGCCGGCATGGCGGTCTATTATGCGGTGAGCAGCTGCGCTTGCCGCCATGATGAGTGGGCGCCTGCCGCCTAAGCAGGGGGGTCCTGCAGGTGCACCACCTCCACCGCCTGGGGCAGGTAGGGGTGGGCCACCACCTCCTCCTGAGGGAGGGGAAGCTAGGGGTGCGATAGAGGCCCCCTGATTGTATGTATTTTGTACACTATTTTTGATAGGCTGGTGAGCCGATTTTTGTACCATGATGTGGCACGGGCCTGTGGGCCGATGTATTTTTTGTATATGTAAACATTTTGGATGGCCGAGGAGGCCCATATATATATATGAGTATACATGTTTTTGGACCCAAATGTTGTGTTTACATATGTTGTTTTGTGTTAATGTGGATGATGTTGATGCTATCTATATGCTGTGACAGGATATATGAGATGTTTATGTATGTGTATTTTGATGTGATATATGCCAATCTAGAACCATGTTAGCTATTTCATCTGTTGTTTGATTCAATTCCCATGGAATATGTGTAAATGTAATGGAATCAAAATGTCGAGATAATAATCTAACCTGCAGGTATTTGCGAAAGAGGCATGGATCGCGTACACGGTACACATTGTTCAGTTGGAGAATGACCAGTTGAGAGTCGAGGAGAACACTAAGGTGACGAATGTGATGATGCTGGGCGTCAGTCAAGAGGCCAATGACAGCAGTGTATTCGGCTTGGTTATTGGTTGCTGGTCCTAAACAGATGCCGCTGGAATGTAGCATTTCGTGTGAAGGGGTGTAGAGAGCCCAAGCAGCCGAAGCGAGTTTTTGTGTCCAACAGCTGGCGCCGTCGGCGTAACCAATGTGGTAAGCTGGTGGAGGTGGCATCTGTCAACAACACAAAGGATAGTTTTAGATGAGGAAAAAAGATTAAAAACGCTAGAAAAGAAAAAATAACCTAAAGTAGCTTGACTACGTTTAAGCATAAAATTTCTTGAGGTATAACCCATTGACGGGTTCCTTGAACATGAGGCCTTCGAGGGAGGCCAGGATGTATGCGCCTTTGGTGAGGCAATGTTGGATGATGTAAGGGCCATGCCAAAGTGATTCGAATTTGCCATGGCCAAAGGTATCATGAGCGATATCATAGGCGAGGACGAGGTCGCCTTCGCGGAATGACCGAAGGTTGACATGGCGATCAAAGGTAGCCTTGGATCGTTTTTTAGCTGCCTCGTTGTTCTGTAATGAGGATCGATGATCTTCATCCAGAGACTCCAAGTTCAGCAAGCACTACTCCATTGGAGCAGTGTCAGGTAAAAGCTCAATTGCGGTGCGAAGGGTGGGAATTTCGCACTCGATGGGAAGAGTTGCCTCGACCCCATGGACTAAGTGAAAGGGCGTGAAACCTGTGGAGGTCTTCACTGCCGTACGATAAGCCCATAGTGCGAAAAATAACATATGATGCCAATTGGTTTTATGTTTATTAACCGTGCGTTGTAACATGGTCTTGAGGACTTTGTTGAATGCCTTGACCTGTCCATTTGAATGAGGGTAGTACGGTGAGGCAAACTCGTGAGAGAAGCCTAACCGAGATGAGAGTTCAATGAAGATTTCATTCTCAAAATGTTTCCCATGATCAGAGACTAGTTGGAGTGGTACTCTGAACCGGGATATGACGTGGTTGAAGAAAAAACGCGTTGCAGTGTCAGCGGTGTTGTTGAAGGTGGGCATAGCCTCGGCCCATTTGGTGAAGTAATTGACAACGACAACAATGTATTTGTGACCATTGTTGGAGGGAGGATTACAAGTCATAAAGTCAATGCCCCATTTGCAAAAGGGGCCTGCGGTGATGACTGGGTGTAGAAGAGCGGGGGGAGCTCGAGCTTTGTTAGCATAGAGCTGGCATTGCTCGCATCGTTTCACAGTGTGAATGTAATCATGAAACAAGGTAGGCCAAAAGTAACCGGCCCGGATAATCTTTTGAGCCGTGGCGATGCCCGAAATATGGCCCCCACAGGCACCGCTGTGGCAGTCGTTTAAGACTCTGTCGGCTTCGTCAATAGTTAGGCAGCGACGAAGAATTGTGTCGACGCCCCGTCGATACAAAATGTCACCAATGAGGAGATAGCGGGGGGCTTGATGGCGAATGCACTGACGATCATCTCGTGATAGGTGACTAGCAAACTTTTGAGTTCGTAGGTAGACAAGGAGGTCGTCGTACCAAGGATCATCTGACGCGATGTAAAAGAGATGTTCGTCAGTAAAGTCAGTATTGACGGGGGCACTGGGTGTGTCAGAGGGGAGGGTCGTGACAAGTTCGGCGAGAACGAGGGCCTTCTTACTCTTGGGTGCTAAGAACTTGAGGTTGTATTCTTGAAGGATAACGATCCAGCGAGCAAACTTGCCGTTAACTTGGCGACGACTGAGCAAATATTGCATAGGGTTGGAATCTGCGACGACCTTGGTGGTGCGAAGCAGGATGTAGTGACGCATTTTTTGGACTGCGAGGACAACTGCAAGAGAAAGTTTCTCTTCATGCTTGTACTTCAGGGGTGGTCCTGAGAGGTTCTTACTGACATAGTAAATGACGTGTTCACGATTGTCATCTCCGAGCTGGACGAGGACGCTGACTACTGATACAGTTGATGCTGATACGTAGAGGATGTAGTCGCGATTGTAGTCAGGTGCACTAATCAACGGTGCATTGGAAAGTGCTGCTTTGAGGTCATCGAATGACTGTTGGGCATAGTCGTCCCAATGAAAAGGGATTTCATGATGTAGTAAGCGAAGGAAACCATGTGCGTGTATGGCGTAATCGGAAACAAAGCGTCTAAGAAAGTTGGCTTTGCCCTGTAGACTCTGTAATTGTCGCAAATTCTGAGGAGGTGGAATTTCGGTGATGGCTTGGACTTTGAGGGGGTCCACGGTGATACCGCTTTGGGAAACGATGAAACCAAGGAGGCGCCCTGTGGTGACGCAGAACACACACTTGAGAGGATTCAAGTGGATGTTATATTGACGACATCGTTGAAAGATGATTCGTAAATCATTGAGGTGTTGGGTACGCTTCTTAGATCGAGCAGTGAGGTTGTCCAAGTAGGCGAGGATGATTGCAGCTAGATCATGAAAGATGTATGTCATGGCCCTCTGGAAAGTTGCACCGGAATTTTTGAGGTCGAAGGGCATGACACGATAGGCAAATGTACCCCATGGGGTAATGAATGTCATTTTGTACTGATCGGCTGGGTGGATTTGGATTTGGTTATAGCCAGAGAATCCATCCATGAAGGAGAGAGCCTCATAGCCAGCACAATCATCGATGATCTGATCGATGAAGGGTGTGGGGAAGTTGTCTTTGGGACATGCGTTATTGAGGTCGCGAAAGTCGGTGCAAACGCGAATGGTGCCCTGTTTTTTATCGACGGGTACAGGGTTGGAAACCCATGAAGTGTAAGTGCTGGGGTAAATAAACCCGGCTATACATAATTTATCAATTTTGGCTTTGATGGCCACGGCCTTGGATGGGTGTAGCGGTCGTTGTTTCTGGTGGACTGGTGTGATGTCAGGCCAGGTGTCGATGCGATGTTTGACAATAGAGGGGTCGAGGCCAGGCATCTATGTGTATGACCAGGCGAAGATATCCCTAAATTCCTGGAAGAGGGTTTTGTATGCGGTAACTTCCTGAGGAGTGCAAGCAGCTCCAATGATGATTTCTTCGACGATGCCCGGTTTGACGGAAATGTTGATTTTGATGGTGGGGGAAATGTTAGCCAGATTACCTTCTTCAAAAGCGTCAGGTGCCGGAATGGGGTTGTTGAACCAATCAATAGTCCCTAATGGGATAAAGTCTTTGGTTTCGACCGCGTAAATGGGATTGTGGCTAGGAGGCATGAGGGCTTCCTGTGGAAGGAAGAGTGCACGATGATGGAGTGCATCCCAGGGAGAGTCTGGGTGTTGTAGCTCTTCCAATATTCCTTTGTCGCATTGGAAATGACAGGAATATAATGGATCGTGAGGAGTGATCTTAGTGATAGTGTGGTTGTCCCTTGCTGTAGAACCAGAGGAGGAGACGCTGGGAGAGGGTGAAGGTTCACTTGACATAAACCATATATTGAGGTACTGAGGGGTACCCGTAGTAGTGGGATGGAGGGTCTCCACAGGGTGACGAGTGGGAGAGTTGGGTGGGTTACGGGGTAAATCCTCAGAAATGTGATCTAAGAACCAAGGAGGCGTTGGGAGTGCCTCAGGCTCAGGAGAGGTGATTTGGAGATCTTCAAATGGTGAAGATATGTTAATGATGGCCTCTACGGGTTGGTGAAGCAGGGCTAACTGATGTCACTGATATTCGATGATCGTAGGACATTGGTATGTAAAATGAGTCGATGAATCACAAAGAGAGAAAGGGCATCTCATGCGTTCATTGACTGAAGTGGTGACATAACGAATGCCAGTGATAGGTATTGTGGAAGACGTGGTAGGGCGTGGGTTGTTCTGAAAGTCTCGGCTTACGATAGCTAAGGCCTGTCGAAAACGAGGCAGTGCTGGACAACGATGGGTGTAATGGCCATACTCAGAACAGATGGCACACGCGAATTTGGTCTTCAACCCTTTACTACTGGAAGGTTGAGGGGTAGAAGTAGTAATAGGTGGTGTAGGGGTTGGATTGGGGGGAATCAAATTTCGTAATTCCAGTAGCGATGGGCAGTTGTTAGTTTGGTGGCCCTCTTTGTCACATAATGCGCAAGGTGGTGAAATGCGCGGAGGAAGTGGAGCTGTGGGCTCCTTCTTTCTGTCGCCTGCCCCCGACGGTAGCAGGGGGGGTAGGGAGTATGGGGGTAGTGGGAGTGATGACAGGAATCATCATGGGGAGTCCTTCCTGTGGGCGAGGGACCATCTCAGGTGGATGTAAGTACCACACGGGGATGGCTAGCACCATATTGGGTAGGGTGAGTGTTGCGGCTACCTGGAAAGCTTCTACACCGGGTGGAGGGTAAAAGAAGGGAATTTGAGTGAGAGGTCAGGGAACTGTCTCCCAGATGGGATTAGGCCCCTGAGGGGGTGTTGATTCGTGGACTGGAGGGGTCGACGAGGGTGCAGGAGGCTCCATTAGGAGTGGTGCTGTGACTGGTGAGACGTCCAGAATGAGTGAAACCTCCTGAGGAGGACGAGCATCCTCCTGTTGAGTTTCGTTAGATGAGATGATGCATACTTGAATAGGGGGAAGGAGTGGTGGTGCTCCATGGTATGTCCCTAATAAGGATGGATCTTTGAAAATACCAGGACCCATCTCAATGAGTGGATATACGTCTTGGTTGGTGTGGACAAGGGGAAGAATGTTATCGAGGTTGGCAGATGGATTAGGCTCGTAATGCGAGACTTGGTCAATGGTTACAATCTTCCCGTTGTGGGGGAACATGATTGTCCGAAAGACGGATGATGCCACTTCCTTCATAGCATACATGTAGCTATGGACAAGCAAGATATTGTAATCGAGCTGAGCGTCGATAAATTCAATGTCAATGAGGATAGTTTTTCCCCCGAGTTCCACGGGACATTTTGGAAGAGCCCTTCGGGAGATGATGGTCGTCCGTCATAAGCTCGTAAGGTGATGGCGGAAGGTATCAGTTCTGGGGAACCGAGTTTCTGCCATACTGTTTTGGACATAATGCATGTGGATGCCCCTTCATCGATGATGCACCGATGGACGGTGATGTTCCGTATTTTTATTGGTATTTGAATAGCA
Organism: Picea engelmannii; assembly: GCA_009831015.1. Taxonomy (NCBI): domain Eukaryota; kingdom Viridiplantae; phylum Streptophyta; class Pinopsida; order Pinales; family Pinaceae; genus Picea; species Picea engelmannii. Next base: position 602,185 of record ML781355.1, on the reverse strand, counting down.
ACTGCAGTGGGAAGACGCGGTTCGTAGCTATCTAGGTCAAAGGTGATGAGTCTAGTATCGGCAGGGTCGACTGCGCCCAGAGTGGAAAGTAGTGATTTTCGTTGAGTGGGACAAGTCTGGAGGACTTCCAGAACTAACATGGCAGCCGGGGATTGCGCTAAGTCATCTACCAATCTATAGTTATGAGCGGCCCTAGCCTGTGGGTTGTGGACATTCCTGCGTAATGGGATGCGAGGGATGCGTAATGGTGGTTCGGCTGAGGGGCGAGGGATCACTAATGGAGGTCCCATCGGTGTAGGGTTTCCTTTTGCAGTTGTAGGAGTAGACTTAGTTGTTGGAGGATATTGACGATTGCGTGTTTTCAAAAGAATTTATTCCTCACTGGTGAGGAGAATTGTTCGTTCTCCTGGATTGTTGGGATTATGTTACTAACCCACCTGAGGTGGGGGATGCTACGTATCCTGCTGGGTGTTGATGACACCTTGATGTGGGATAGGATTTTGCAGCACGGTGGGAGGAGGTTGTTGCGCATATTGTTGTTGTGTCTGCTGTGGCGCAGGTTGCGCAGGAGAAGAGGGAATACTCCCAAAGTCTTTCAACCTCTTGAAATCAGCGATTTGTGGGCAATGGTGAGTGTAATGACCATATACACCACAAAGAGCACAAGGGTGGATGGTTTTAATAGTGTTCCATCCTTCGCGTTTGTTGTTATTGCCCCCCTAGGGGTTTTGGTTCCCTTGGTTCGGGTTGCCCCCAGTGGGTGGGTGCTGTGGGGGTTGATTCCCGCCTTGACCAGGATTGTTATTATTGTTCATGTTCTGTCCTTTTCTCCTATTGTTGTTTGATGGGTGGGTGGGGTTGGCTATATTTAATTGTTCAAAATTCTGGTATTGTTGAGTAGCGAAAGGCTGAACAAAATTTACCCCCGCATTGGGATGTGGGGGAGCCATGGGTTGTGGAGGACCCGAAAAAGGAAAGTACGGGTTCTGTGGTGGTGCAGCTCCATAAGGTATATAGGAAGGCGTGGCGCTTTCACTAGTACCGTAGGGTGATGTGGAGGGGGGACCACTCGTGGTTGGAAGAGGTGGATGTATGGGAGGTATCGGTGGCGGTCCACTAATGGGTGGAGGTGTAGCAACAGGGTATGGTTGTTGGTAAGGGGGTGGGGGGTAATAGGAAGTGCCCCCATATGATGGTGGGTATTGATGGGTCCCATACAACGGTGGTGGTTTGGGTTGCAGGCTATGGTGTGTGGTGTCACCTATTAGCCCGTCTATTGAGTGTGACATCCCAGGTTTGTCTTGACCAAATGGCACAGGTCTGGGAAGATCGGGAAGTACTATGTATAAGTACCCTGATTATGCGTAAATGAGGTCATATTGCTGGGATTTACTGATGGCTTCCTCCTCGGATTGTGGGAAGGTAGAAGCGACATCCTTCCCGAGGAGAGCGATAAGCGATCTAAGAAACCAGTCAAGGCATTGCTGTTTGGTGGTTTCTGCTTTACACAAACTACGTCGCCTACGCCACTCATGAATGTGGTCAGCAATGTGGGTGGCTGAGGTCTGTTTGAAGTTGGACAGTAGTTCAAGACCATTGTCATGGCGGATAGGTAATTGGAAGAAAGTTAAGAAGGATTTGGCCAAGGATTCAAAGGTCGTGTGGGACCCAGATTTTTCTTCGACATACCATTTGGCTGATGGGCCAGTAAGTGTGCGCTGAAATAATCACAATATGATGGAATATTCCATGATGCTATTGGAAGAACACCATAGATGAAATGTGATGACATGATTGGCGGGGTCATCCCCTGCCTTTCCTTCAAACTTTGGTATGTCTGAAGGAAGTTTGGTTGGCATTGCAGGCCATGTGGCGTCATGCAATATAGGATCATTAGTGAGCTTGGTGAGATCCAGAATGTTGAGAGAGGCCAAGTATGGCATCTGTAGTGGGGTAGGAATGTTAGTTCCAGCCATGGTGTGTTGTGAACCTGACCCTTGATGGGGTCTAGGTGAGTTGGTGCTCCCTCCTTGAGAGGAAGTGGGTCCTCCGCTTCCGTGCAAAGGAGAGCGAGTGACTGTGTGTCCTTGGGAATTGGACCCAAGTAAGGTAGAACCAAGCAAAGCTGATCCTAAGATGGTAGCACTCACAGGAGTGT
>ML781355.1:576296-597396 GCA_009831015.1 Picea engelmannii | reverse complement strand
GGGCACAATTAGGTCTTTGACCAGCCCACCATGAGGATTGAGCTCGGATTTGGTGTCAAATCGACTTGGGAGCCGATCCATTAGTGGTTGGGAAGCCGACCAGTTTCAATAAATGTGTCGTTTAGCAGGCGCGCGGGTTTTTCTCCCAACAGCCGCACCTTGTGCACCTATGCGCACGTTGTACGATTCTGTTACGCGCATATGCGCGCGCGCCCAGAAAAAGTATAGCGCCCTTCAAATTTTTGGTAATTTGCATAGTTTTTTGACCTTTTTGCAATGCTGTGGAATTAATCCTGTGCCATGAATGACTCTTTCTATTTTGATGATGCGGAGTTCTTGTTGCCCTGTGCGGACGAAATTTCAGTGATAACAGTGGGGTATCTACAAACAACATCAGATAGTGTTTCACTATGATAGGACACCAGATGCCCATGTTGAGTGATGACTTCCCCAACAAAATAATCTAAAGCATATGTCTCAATCTCAAATGACTATTTCATGTTTGACACGATAAGGACTAGTGCTGAGTAGAGGCGTAATTTCAAATCCTCAAATGTTTTTTGTTGTGATTCATCCCAAACAATCTTCTCCTTGGCTCCACCCTTGGTCACCTGGATTAGGGACAAAGAAATATGAGAGAACCCCAACAAAAACCTGTGGTAGAATTTGGTGAGGCCCAAGAAGCTACGGAGCTCAGTCAGTGTCTTCAGGGCCGTCTAATCATGAATGGCTTGGATCTTGATTGATCCACATGCACACCCTACTCATCCATGATGTATCCCAAATATTGAATCTTTTTCATGTCAAAGGAACACTTATTGGCACAGGGGCAGAACCATGGTTCAACACTACAACAATGCACCAACAAAAGCCTAACTACCGGCCCTTTTGGCAACACCTATGAAGCATATGAAGTCTCACCTGAGGTAGAGGCAGGGGTGGTTGTAGGACTCAGATATCTAAAACCTTAGTTGGGACACAGATATGTGATTGTAACACCTTAACAAATCCCTTAGTTATTACCGTTCGTTAATATTCAACCTTATTTCACAGCACAGCTAAACCCTAACATGATATTTGTGCAGTATTCAACCAGATCTAGCATCTAGCAACACTTAGCATAATGAAACAGATCGGATCTAGCAGATTCAAGCACTAAGCACATTCACATAGGTCAGATCTAGTATTCACTCTCATTATTAAGCATAGAGAAACATCAAATTGATCTATCATTCATTTATCATCTAACATCACACTAAACATTGAATCACATGAACAAAATAACATCCAAAAATAAAACAACATTCACAACATAGGATATATGTGGTTCACCCCCACCCTGGGGCTACATCCACCAACTCTTCGTCTTCTTTATTATCTTCAATCAATATTCTTACATGAACAAAACCTCAAAATAATCTCCACAGAGGACAAGATATCTACACACCTCACTAGATCCTCCTTCCTTGAGTTATAGCACAAAGCCTTCCATGGTATCTTACAATCACTTGCACTTAACTATGCAAGCCTCACACATTATGCCCAAAGAAATTACCACTTAGCACTTAACACTTAGCACACTTGCAACTGACTAGTCACTACTATTCATTATTCACTATTCACTTCTTACATCACTTAGAATTCTATTTATACATTACAAAATAGGCCTAAGCATGGGTAAACCCCTGGGTCAACATTCCCATACCCGTTACATAAGACAAAAACCCAAAAAGGCCCTAAAAAGGGGTCGATATCCTGCGATCTTCACTTTGTCTTGTGCTCCACCTTCGACAGCCTGTCGAAGTCCCAAAAATAGGTCAAACATGACCAAGGATCCTCAAAACTTGGTCAAGGGCCAACAGGCCCCCAACACTCACCTCTGACTCATCTCGAGTCACTCTGATTTGGGTAATTCTACCTTAAAATCTTCAAGCTTGGCTCGAGCTTCTTTGACTTGTTGATGTGCCATGGTCTCCTGCTCAGTGCACTCTTGGATAAAAGATTCGTTGACAGGTCCCTCTAAGCGTTGTTCATCTGTAGTGATGACTCTCTCCAGTTCTTCTCCTCTACCTTTGATCTCTGAGAACAGTTGGCAAGCCTCATATTGTATAGGTTGGAGCCTCTGAGTCACTTCCATGACTCTGCTCTAAATAGTGTGGACCTGCTGTTGAGAAGTGCAATGCTCTTGGGATCACTTCATCCTTTCAACAGTTGATAGGGGCTTCAACTACGCCTGTATTGTTTCTTCTTGCTGCTTCGCTTCCTAGAGTTGTGACTCTAGTGCCTTTAGTTATGGATTCTTAGTGAGTCGCCATAAGTATAGGCACTACACTCACTTAGTTGTTTACATTCCATGGCAAGGGCCTTTATTCTCTCAACTGCACTTCGAGCAATTGCATCTTTTTTATCCCTCACATCCTGTGGGGTGCCAGGCACTGTGCGGAGCTCTAAGTCTGCTATTCTTTGTTGTAGCTGTTGGATATCTTCTACGAGCTACTCTACTTGATGCTTGACTCAGTCTCATGCCTTTGGCTCTAAGCTTGTCATAGAGTGAAGTGCTCTGTTGACTGTTTCTTTCACTTTGAGTTGTTCTACGAGCAACTGTTCTTTTTCTTGTTGAATCTGTGCTTTCTCCTCTTCAAACTTTCTCTGGAGAAAAACATTCTCTTGCTCCGTAACTCAGCCTTGTTCTATGACTACTTCTTTCACTTGCTTCAAGGCATAGGTAGCTTGTTTTGTTTCTTCCTGTGTGTGATGAAGGCGAGCTTCGGTCGCATCAACTAGTCGGCAGAGTTGAGCTGTCTCATCTCCCAACTCTGGTTCTTTCGATGGAAGGGGCGCAGTGGACATTATGCGACTGGATTGAAGGGTTTGTTGTACCCCTTGAAGCTAAACCTTGATTTTTTTGTACATATCCTCCTGCTTGGCTTCATGTTTCTGCAATATTTCCTGTGAGGCATCGTTTACAACTGTGATGATGAAGTCAAAGTCATCGACAGTGAGCATAGTCTGCTTATTGGTCAAGGTGGCTCTGGATTTATTTTGGGAAGAGGGTTTCAAGAGAGAAACATTCCTCTTATTCAAGGGATCCATCTCATCTCTAGGTGGTGTTACTTATCCTTTCTTCTACTCATCTTCTTTGCCATTTATCTCTTCTACTTCATCATCATCCCCTCGGCCAAGTGATACTGAAGCAATTTTTTCTCATGCATTGCTTAAGTCTTGGAATTCTACGATATTCTTCCTTCTGTTGGTTCTGGGTGTGTCATTTTCTTTGTGAGTGGCCTCCGAGATGTCAAGTGTGGGGTCAGACATCTCTGCAGGATTAGCGTGGATAAGGAGGTCTACTGACCAGTCCTTAGTTATCACCTCGAGGTCCTTTTCTGTGAGCTTGTAGTACGACTGAAGCTCCTCCTTATGCTCATCTGCTTGCATAGTGATATATATGAAGTGTTGATTTGTGTGGAACTTCATGAGGGGTCAGAACCGTTGTAGGGTGTTTTGTGTCATGCGAGGTTCATCTTTGATATCCCTCTTTAGTTGGAGATAATATGTGTGAAAGACTGCATTTGACTGCCACTATTTTCCCATATCGCTAGAGTACCAGAGTGTGGTGAACTTCGTAGCAAGTGGCTCAAACGACTCAATGTCCAGGAAGGTCGCACCTTCTAGCATCTCCCAAGCAATAAATGCGATGAGGATCAAGAGCCAGCTAAAGTGGAACTCATAGCCCTAATCTTGTTCTTTGCGACAGTCTAATTCTAGCTGATTAACTAGGTACTTCGCCCAATTCATCTGTAGGCCTTCCATGCATTTCCCTGCGAGGTCAATGACAAACCCTATGACCCGCGTGGGTATTTTCTTCCTTACTAGATTTCTTGCAATTAATTGGCATGATAGGCGCACTACACCATTATGGATGGAAGTTACCTTATAGCCTCACATCCCCTTCTTAACATCACCATAGGTATCCTTGATCTTTTGTGCTAATGCGTGATCTATGGCTTTCCCTGGATAGAAGTCCTACGGGTTGGGTCCTTGTATACTTAATCCCATGATTCTATGGATCAACATCAAATTGACTATGATACGTCGGTATAGTCATAAGTAGCCGCCATGGTAACATGAGAGCAGGAGCTTCACACAGGCATTAACCTCCTGGTGCCTTCCAAAGTGTGGGATTTTCATTACATTCAATAGAGTGGAATGCACAAGGTTCATTGTCCACGACTGGGGGATTATTTTCAAGTTATTCCCCTTCATCCTGGTCAAGTATTTATATGGGGTGAGCATACTATGGTTCTTGCGGTCTCCTAGGTTGAAGTCGCTGAACTTCAACATTGCGGTATTGTCTTGTTGTGCTCTAACTGCACGTATCCCCTTCGGTAGGATCCTAGTAACCATGGTGTAATCAAAATATCTTGGCACACTATCATGACTCACCACACCGGACAGAGGCAAAATGTAGTCAGGTAAGATGGTTAGGATTAGCTTCGCATTTTCAAGGTCATCTCTATGCTTGGTTCTCTTTTCTGTGACGACTCGGGATGGTTCGGATCTGTGAGCGGTCGATGGAGAGGCTTGCACTCCTCTCATCGATGACAATTGTACACCCATAGACATTACCCTTTCAGGAATTACTCTTTCAGTCATGAGGTCGATGAGTACCTCCTTCACAAAATCTTTGACTGTGCTAAGTTCTTCGGACATACACACTCATGGTTGAATATCTCAGGTTTGAAGAGTAAATACTCAATGCAATGGAATGGATGGTGATAGCTCGATGATCACTGTGATAAATCAACTGATCTGCGGGCTCAGATAATCACGATTGGAAAAAGTTTTCTCGGTGCAAGGCTCAATGGAATAAGTAGATAACTAGGCAACGAATCTCTCCAACAGGAGAGAAGCCTTCATTAATTCAGTTATGTCCATTACGGTGCGGTCCCAACTGTCTGATGGTGATATTTCTGACCATAAATGTCATTCTACCCATTCGGGGTGTTGTTCTAATGGTTATACTGTTTCCAATGGCTATATTGCTTTGTCATGGAAAAGTTCCATGTGGCGTTGTTCTGCTATCCCGACGAAGTTCCAGTTCTACAAATTTTCCTTCTGCAAAGTTCCCTATGGAACCTTCTATAACTTTTCGATCTTTTATCTCTTCTTAGTTAGTTTTCTATCCTTCTTTCCTGTGATATTCATCCCAGTATTCCTCTTTCCATTCTGATTCGTATCTCCTCTTGGCATAGTAACTTCACGTTGTTGAGATTCTTTCCTAGGATTCAAGGGCAATACTTCTTCTCTATCTGGGGTAGGTGCTTCAGTCTTCTATGAGTCTTCTTGTGTTCTTTCAACTTCAACATCCAAGATTCTGGTTCTAAATAGCTTCGATCTATTCTCTTGTTCTTTAATCAAGTGTGTGATCCTCCTAGTCATGAAATCTTTCAACTCTTGCTTCTTCTTCTCTAAGACTTCTTCTTCTTTTCTTTTGGCCTGATCCCTTTCAATCTAAGGTTTTCCTAGTAATATAGAAAATGGGGCATTGTTCTCAATAAATTTAACAACCTCAAACTCTTCCTCCGTCGAAGTTTCATGAGCACTCATAGATATCTGGGTGAGCTTTCCACATAGGTTTATCAACTTGCCTCTAAATAATCCTATTCCTCCCAATGAAGGAATCATAGCAGGCTTTCCTAAAGTTTCCAAAATTCTTTCTGTCATAAAATGCACCTGTGTTTATTCATCCAGAACACAGTCAATGTCAAAGTCTCCTATTCTTGCTTCTCTACACTCCTTTTCTTTGAATATATTTGATAAGTTGATATTTCAGTGGTCATTCAGGGTTTCTTTTATTTGTAGCAATACATCCTCTAATTATTTATGGGGTTCTACCATGGTCTTAATGTATTGACCTTTCTCATATTCATTCTTTCAAGTTTAGCAATCATTCTAGGGCAATCTAAAACTTCATGGTCCATAGATTTACAACAAAGACAACTAGGTCTTTTACCAGGGCATTCCTTAGAAAGATGTCCCGATCTTCTGCAACTATAACAAAGAGTCATTCCTTGCTTTCTCTTAAATAATCCCCAACCTTTCCTGTACCGTGCACTAGGATCATAGTAGTTAACCTACAAAAAATTATTTCTAAGGTCCTGCATCCATTTGTTATTCCAAGCATTCTTTCTATGCATAGGAATAACATATCTTTCACTACTTTTATTAGATATACTCATATCAAATATTCTTTCACCTAGTTTTGCCCTAGTTTTCAGGCTAGGAAGAAATTTATCAAACATACCTAGATCCATATTCTTGAAAAAAATAATTCCACTTCTCTTACCTTTAACACAGCACAGAGCTTACAGATCTTACCTTTTTAACCAAAAATTATTTTATCGGAGAACAAAAGCTTTCAGATCTTACCTATTTTATTCAGATATGAATCTTCTTCTTGGTACAGAGCTTCACAGATTAAGTATAATGTTGCGCACTACAACAACAGATCTACACATGGAGCTTTCATAGTTTTGGGTTAGATATTCGCACAGAGCTTCTTCTTCCTCAGTTCCCAACAATCATAGTTTTAGGTCGGATCTTCGCATAGATATTATTCTTCCTCAGTTCCTAGCAATCACAGTTTCAGGTCCTGGCAACAGAACCATTTGTTTTCATAGGGGAAGACCCGGGGTTCAATGCTACAACAACGCACCAACAAAACCCTAACTATCAACCCTTTTGGCAACACCTACGAAGCAGATGAAGTCTCACCCGAGGTAGAGGTGGGGGTGGTTGCAGGACTTATATGTCTTTAACCTTAGTTGGGACATAGATCTGTGATTGTAACACCTTAAAAGAGAACTTATTTATTACAGTTCGTTAATATTCAACCTAATTTCACAGCGCAGATAATCCCTAACAGGATATCTGCACAGTATTCAACCAGATCTAGCATCTAGCAACACTTAGCATAATGAAACAGATCAGATCTAGTAGATTCAAGCACTAAGCACATTCACATAGGTCATATCTAGTATTCACTCTCATTATTAAGCACAGAGAAACATCATTTTTATCTATCATTCATCTATCATCTAACATCGCACTAAGCATTGAATCACATGAAAAAAAGAACATCCAAAAATCACAAAGCATTCACAACACAGGATATACATGGTTCACCCCCACCCTAGGGTTGTGTCCACCAACTCTTCGTCTTCTTTATTATCTTTGATCAATCTTCTTACATGCACAAAGCCTCAAAATCAAATCCGTAGAGGACAAGAGATCTATGCACCTCTCTAGATCCTCCTTCCTTGAGTTATAGCACAAATCCTTCCACAGTCTCTTACAATCACTTGCACTTAACTTTGCAAGCCTCACACAGTATGCACAAAGAAATTACCACTTAGCACTTAGCACACTTGCAACTGACTAGTCACTACTGGTCACTATTCACTATTCACTTCTTCTTACATCGCCTAGAATTCTATTTATACATTACAAAATAGGCCTAAGCATGGGTAAACCCCTATGCCGACATTCCCATACCCATTACATAAGCCCAAAACCCAAAAAATCCCTAAAAAGGGGTCAAGATCCTACGATCTCTGCATCGTCTTGCGCTCCACCTTTGACAGCCTGTCGAAGTCCCAAAAATAGGTCAAACATGACCAAGGATCCTCAAAACTTGGTCAAGGGCCAACAACACTTCTTCAAATATAACTTGTGATGTTGCAGGGCGCCCAAGACCTATTGAATGTTCTCCAAATGTTCCTCCTAGGTTTTTCTAAAGATGAGGATGTCATATAGATATAAGACCATAAAGTAGTTTGTGCATGGCCGCAATATATCATCCATCATTCACATGAATGTGGTCAGGGAATTAGTTAAGTTTAAAGGCATGACCATCCACTCGAAGAGACCTTATTTAGACTTGAATTTTGTCTTCCATGCATCAATTTGATTAATTGACACTTGGTGGTAGTCTGACTTCAAATCAATCTTACTAAAACAATTGGCACCCTTGAGCTAATCTAGAAGATCATCAATCTGTGGGATTAGGTATTGGTTCTTAATTGTGATCTTGTTCAGGGATCTGTAATCAATACAAAGTTTCCTTGTCTCATCCTTCTTTTGTACCAGAATAATTGGGCACGCACAAGGTGAGGAGATTGGTCTAATGTGGCCCTTCAGAATTATCTCTTGGATCTAGAATTTGATTTATTCATTCTCCTTAATAAAGATCCTATATTCATGGCCATTAGGTACAGGATCACTAAGTGTCAAATAAATTGAGTGCTAAACCTGATAGTGCAAAGTCACCCCAGTAGCTGAGGAAAATATGTCTTTGTGTTCTTCCACTATCTTGTGAACCTTATTTTGTTGTGTACAGAGACCTCATGGAGAGGTTTTGGATATTGTAGTGATATTTTGTTCACCTTCTGACCGAACCATAAAGAGGAAAACTATCTTGGTTTTAGAGATAAACTTTTTGCATTGCTTCACGAAGATCAAAGAGACCTTAGTATTTGGGACTGCCTCTGGTACCCTATAGAGTTTACCTCCCAAAGTAATAATGACACTACGGGGCCTAGATTCGTAAATATCATGATGATTCCACATATATGGTTATCCTAAAAGAACATCACAAACTTCAAGTGGGGAAACATGACACAATACCTCATCTTTAAAGGGCTTGATGTCATAGTACAGGTGACATTGCTAATTGAAACAAATATCTCATCCTTGTTTGAGCCAACCGATGATGTATGGCTAAGGGTATGGCATCGATGTTAGGTTCAACCTCTTGATGAAATTTGTTGATATTAGTTCTTTTGGCTACCTATGTCAACGATGAAATGGAGTGGGGTCCCCTTCACCCACATTTGTGAGTGCAGGACACATTCCACTCAAATAAAGGGATATCAAAATTAACTTATACCTTGAAGGGCGTTGCACCTCTGAAGTGATTGTTGGTTGAAGGTGCCTCTTTTATTGTTTTCAGTCATCGAAGGATCTGGGAAAAATTATCCATCAGCTCATTCCTTTGTTGCAGGAGCAATTATTCGAGCAATGGTTTGATAGGATCTCCTAGTCCATTGTCTCTCTTATCTTCTTCCATGGGAGGTTGTTTGGGACTGTGGGAGTTTTCTTCCCCAAGATCAACCAGTTCAAGACCCAACTCTTGATAGCCTAACCTCATTAAGGACATGCACATAGAAACAACAAAGAAAATATTGCTCTGATACCACTGATTGATACTATGTGGAGAACGACTTGAAGGAAAATCTATAACAAGGAAACACACAGAGATATTGAAAGAAACACAGTAACACATTTAAACTCATATTCTATTAATGAATGGAATACAAAATATCGTAAAATGAAAATCACACAAACTAGATAGAATGGTGGTATCTTATCCCTAGAGAGAGATGTGTCGGCTATGTTCATTCTCAAGAATCTGATTACAAAGAGGACAAAAATTCCTTTTAACATAAAGCATCAATATGAAAACCCTAAACATCCAAAAACCTAACCCCATAAATTGAAACGTCAAAATGTTTGTGGGCCCTTATGTGGTTAGTTAATACGCCAACTTCCCGAGGGCATAACTTTTGCATATGATATTTGTTTGGGGCGCTCAGTAGACCTTCAGAAAGGTATATATGAGAAGTATTGTTATGAACTTGAATAGATCTACAAATATAATCACCACAAATATTGAATACACAATAGATCCACAAAGCAAGATAAAATAAACCACACTTTATTATTATCAAACCCTTGAGGTAGGGCAACACCATACAATGGATCCTATTATGGAAGGGATCCTCTCATATTCACTTGCCTCTTCAATGAGGCATCCACCTATTGAGATACAACTCACAATACAATAATTTTCTTCATGTCCCATTACATTGTTTGAACACCTTTATATATTTCTACCATCACCTAAGAAAATTCTAGAGGAGGAATCTTCTAGAAGTAGAAACTTCTAAGAAGTCCTCTTACATTTATTATATCTAAATACTCATTTATTATATCTAACTACCACAGTGGGTCTTATTTAATAATATAGTGGACCTAGTCCACCTTGCATTGAATGACCTCCACTATTATCACTATGGGCCCTATGGGCCCCCACTTCTACCTCTCTAGCTACCTAACATTCCATCCCCCTTATTAAAGCGTTGTCCTCAACACTTGATGTACAACCATATACAAGGGTCCCATGGATAATTGTGGACCATAATGTTGAAGAAGACTGGAGAACCAAGGTCCCATGTAGAAAGGAAAGCGACCATGCTGAAGTAGTCCAACTGCCATTGTAAACTCGGGTCCCATGTCCAAGTGCTCATGTGAACTCCATGTGGAAGATTTTGGAACCCAATAAACAACTCAAAATGATGCTCGAAAGATTGGCAAATGTCATGTGGATCCAAATAAGAAGATCCATCCACATAGTGGAAAATGGTCATAGCAGAATCTGGAAGGAATAATACCACTATAGAATATGTAGGATGGGCACTGGTAATAATCATTGTCTCCTAATTTGTTACATTGATTCTCTCTACAGAAGGTGGATTAGAGTCATCAAATAAAATATGAAAGTGCTTATCATCCCAGAATGACAATTATCCATATACCAATCATCACAATCGACCTCAAAATCATACCAAGCATATATTTCTTGATTATATTCATCCTTGAGGTCTTCCATAAGAAATATCTCCTGCATGTTACCCAATGAATATTTAATACTACAAAAACTATCATTGACGCCGTCTGTGAGGCCATCTACAAAGTCATCGAATCTGCCATTCAATGTGTCAAACAATTGGGCTTTAAATGCTTTAGTAATCTGTAGAATTTATTTTAGGGTTTGAAAAGAAATAGCCATCTGAGCACCCTATGAAAATTTATGAGCTCTACAATCCCACCACCATCATGAAAAAACCCAAAAAATAGATCAATAAGTTACGACAACAAATCATGGCTTTTTCTAGAAAAACCCTGAAAAACTGTTGAATTTAAAATACTCATAACTTCACTTCCTGGAATCTGCTTCGGCTGATTTTGTTTTTGAAATTGGGTATTTTTTCGAGAGAAATTCAAATAACCAATTTGTTTTTCCAAATTCATCTTGTAAATCTTCATATATGAACCTGAAGTGTGCCACCCTCTTTTTTTTTCCCTAGAAAATTTCTCCAAAAAGAGAAAAACTTTATTCCCTTCTTTGGCCAAGGAAAGTGATATTATACCACTTGTTATGAACCTGAATATATATAAAAATATAATCAACAAAAACACTGAATACACAATAGATCCACAAAGCAATATAGAATAAAACACACTTTATTATTATCAAATCCTTGAGGTAGGGCAACACCATACAATGGATCCTATTATGGAAGGGATCCTCTCATGTTCACTTTCCTCTTCGAGGGGGCATCCTCCTATTGAGATACAACTCACAATACAATAATTATCTTCATGTTCCATTACATTTATTGAACACCCTTATATAGTGCTACCATCACCTAAGAACATTCTAGAGGAGGAATCTTCTAGAAGTAGAACCTTCTAAGAAGTCCTCTTACATTTATTATATCTAACTACTCATTTATTATATTTAACTAACATAGTGGGTCTTATTTAATAATATAGTGGACCTAGTCCACCTTACATTGAGTGTCCTCCACTATTATCACTATGGTCCCTCTGGGCCACCACTTCTAACTCTCTAGCTACCTAACATTCCATCCCCCTTATGAAAGAATTTCCCCAAACAACAATAATATGACTTTTATTATTATTATTTTAGAATAACAATATATTAATATCCCCACAAAGATTCAGAGAACAATATAGAAGAACCAAACTTTTATTATATCAAAACCCTTGGGGTAGGGCAACACCATACAATGGATCCTATTATGAAAGGAATCCTCTCCTGTTCACTTGCTTCTACGAGGGGGCATCCTCCTATTGAGCTACCACTCACAATACAATATTTGTCTTCATGTCCCATTACATTGCTTGAACACCTTTATATAGTGCTACCATCACCTAAGAACATTCTAGAGAAGGAATCGTCTAGAGGTAGAACCTTCTAAGAAGTCCTCTTACATTTATTATATCTAACTACTCATTTATTATATCTAATTGCCATAGTGGGTCTTATTTAATTATATATTGGACCTAGTCCACCTTACATTGAATGGCCTCCACTATTATCACTATGGGCCCTCTAGGCTCCCACTAATACCTCTCTAGCTACCTAATAGGTACACAATCTAAATGGCCCAGTAATGCCTTGATTTATATATAAAATGGTGTTGCGCCAAAAAAAAATCATTTAGGGCCTCAAAACGACCCTGGAAGTTTGGGACCCAAAAAACTATAGAAAAATTGTCAAGATGTGGAACCATTCTGAATTAGTAGAATAGTTGGGTGGCCACCAGTATCCACATGGATCATGTTCTCTCGCAAATTACATAGATTCATTTGCAATGTCCCTCTCCCAGTAACCTTCCCACCAAAATTTGACACGGGGAAGGGAATTAAGGAGCGCAAAGGAGATCTTTTCTCCATCAGAAAAAAATTGGACAGAGTAATAACCTTCTAGTAGATTCAACCATTTCTATAGAGCATCTACATTTATCTAGCCTTCAAATAAGGGGATATAAATATTAACTTGTACCTTGAAGGGTGCCACACCTCTGAAATGGATACTTGTCGAAGATGCCTCAATCGCCATCGGTAGTAATCAAAGGATATGAGTGAAGTTTTCCATCATCTCATTCCTTTTTCGCATGAGGGATTCCTCAAGAAACTTCTTGAAAGGATCTCCTACTATATCATCTCTCTTTTCTTTTTCCATGGGAGGTCGCTTGGGCTGGTGAGAGCGTTTGTCCTCAAGAAAAACTAGCTCAAGACCCAACTCTCTATACCCTGGCCTCATCGGGGAAATGCAATTAGAAACAACAAGGATTAGACTAATTTGATACCACTTATCTATTTTATGTTGAAAATGAAATGAGATACGCACAAAAATACAACAGAGAGAACATAAATACAGTGAAGCCCAACTTTTATTAATGAATAAAATATAAAAACATTGTAGAACACAAACTAGTTAGAATGGTGGTAGCTTATCTCTGAAGAGAAAGAGATGCCAACTATGCTCATTTGCAATAATAATTACATCACACTCCATTGCATGTTCAAAGAACCTCCTTCACCTTGACTATATATTAGAGAGTGAGAGGAGAACAATTCCCATGATGCATATGGGATAATTTTGTTTAAGTTTACAAAATTCCATAGGCATGTAAAACACTAAGACTTCCCAAGAGGTCACCCATCCCAATACTACTTTTGTAATAACCCAAGGTCGAGCCCTGATTGTAATTATGAATGTAACATGTTTTGTAGGCTAGTGAGCCAAGTATTTATAAGTTGGTAGGATTATGTGTTTATTAGGCCGGAGTGCCTAGATGTTAAAGGCCAGGAGCTTGTCTTGTACATGTAAATATTCATATTATTAATATAACAACATCGTTGCATGTAGACCGACCACGAAGAAAGAGTTATGGGGGACTAAGATCCACTGGGTTGGGAAAGGGAGGAGGTTGTGAGTCTAGGAAAGAAGGGTTAAGCTTAAGAGCCTAATAGAATAATATATTGTTATTCTAAAAGGTGTAAAATAGGATATTAATTTATCCTAATTTCCTTTAGGGAGAGGAATGAGTTCCAAGTGGGGGGGAGGAACATGCTCCTGGAGAGCCAAGTGTCATAAAAAATGCATGTAGATTTATGTGGGAATTATCACCATTGTGGGGGATCGCACTCACCATTTTGTATCTCTCAGGATTCTGCATTTGGGACCATTCTCACCATTCTCACCATTCAGAGGATTCTCTCCATTCTGACCCGACTGACCATTCGTTAGTCGTTTAAACCCATGCACCCATGCACTGAGCAGTCACATAGTGAGAAAATCCTCCATTGTCAAATACCTCAACCACTTGAACCTATGCAACAAGCCTGAACTAATATTTTATTGAACTTGTACCCTAGGGTTTCCTATGTATTTTCATGTTAGTATCATTTCCCCACATCTAGTTTATGTTGTTGCCATCACCATGCCTGTGTGTTGAGGAGTGGGAGTGAAGAAGCGGGTTGTCAGGCCTGTGGAGTGAAGAAGCAAGTTGTCAGGCCTCGTTTCTTCAGATATGACCTCTCTTTCTTTAGATTTGACCTCTCTTCTTCATATCTAACCTCTCTTTCTTGGCACAAAGCTTCACAGGTCAAACAAAACACTACGCACTAGGGAAACAGATCTACGCACAGAGCTTATTTTTCACAAGGCTTCTTCTTCTTCAGTTCCCAGCAATCATAGTTTTAGGTCCCGGCAACAAAACCATTTGTTCGCACAGGGGCAGACCCAGGGTTCAATGCTCAAGAGCGTACCAACAAAACCCTAACTACCGGCCCTTTCGACAACACCTATGAAGCAGATGAAGTCTCACCCGAGGTAGAGGCAGGGGTGGTTGTAGGACTCAGATGTCTGCAACCTTAGCTGGGACAAAGATCTGTGATTATCTTTCTTACAGTGAACTTAACATCATTTATTCCTTAACATACATTCATTAATACACTTTGCAGAAAGAACAGAGCACTTCAATAATTACTCAGATCTAGCACTTAGCAATGATAAACAAATTATACTTAATATATTAAGCACTTAGCATCTTATGTATCATATCTAGCATGCATTCATATCTCACAAGCACAAAGCATCAATAGATCTATCTAAACATATCAGAGCACTTAGCAAGAGAGAGACAAACACGTAAGCACAATACATAGAGTTACCGTGGTTCACCCCTACCTTGGGGCTACATCCACAAAGTCTTATGCTGTTATTATCTTCTGTAAACCAAGTTACAGCACAAAGCCTTTAATATCCTACCCCACCTAGGACAAGAGATCTTTGTAGCTTGCTAGATCCTCTTTCCCTGGGTAGATCCAAGCACTAAGTCCTCCCCTGACCCATGCACTCAGCACTTACAATACTTACAGTAGGCACAGATTGCTTACAATCACACAGACGTCTAATCACATAGATATACTTTATGCACTAAGCCATTCACTTTACATCACACACCCCTTTTCATATGCATCTCCTACCCTTCTATTTATACATGCAAAAGGCCTAAATAAGGGTCGATATCCCTTTCCCATTACAATATTCCCAAAAAGCCCAAAAATCCCTAAAAAGGGGTGAAGATCCCGTGATCTCCTCTTCACCATGTGCTCCTTCTCTGACTGGATGTCGGAGTACTAAAAACGATCAAATATGACCAAGTATTCCTCAAAACTTGGTCAAGGGCCAACATGGACGTTACAAATTGGTATCAAAGCAGTAATGAAAATATATAGTTCATTAGGTAGCACTACCTGACAGGTGTTGATGGCCGGGGACGTTACAAATTGATGTCAGATCCATGTTTTCAACACTGATCCTGGATGGGCCATGTAAGTGGTTAATGAATAAAAAGTTTCGAACAGGAATTGTGGTTGAAACAGACAAATATGAGTTAGGAGCGCCCTCGGGTGCCAAAAGAATACCTTGGCTATGTTATGAATCTCAAGAGGTATAACGGTTTATGGAATGGAAACAAATAAATAATCCACAACAACCATTTTATTGGACCGCAAGGTTTGAACTTGGGGCGTAAGATCTACGTGGGAGAAAGGCCAACTTTTCTAGTCGTCAGACCTAGAAAAAGGTGCATGAGAGTTAACCTGCAAGTCCTTCGGACTTCGTGACTTCGGTGAAGTTTATGTGTTATAGAGAAAAAGGGGTTGAAGCCCGAAGTCCCGAAGCCGAAGAACAGAAGTGGTGTGGCATGATGACGTTGCTAGTATTGATGTGGGCCTCTCCTAAACATGCCACGTGCCACTACCTTAGTTGTTGACAACCGTACTATGTGGACCCTGGAAGGTATGAAATTTCAAGAGTTTGATGTTCGGGAGTATAGGAGTGTGAAAGTGTAAAATCTTCTGAAGCTTGAAGTCTCGAAGTGACATGGTCTGCTGACATCACCAGGGATGACGTGGACACATGGGATGTGTTCCACATGTCAGTGAGTTCAGAACCTTTAGAATACAGAAATTCCAGATAGAATGTGACACATGTCACCTGTTTGATTGGGCCACATGTTCGCTTATATTATTTCTCCATGTGGTAGTCCTCTCGAGCATGGGTAGTGGGGCCTCTGATGAATGCATAAAGATATTAAAACCTTGGAGAAGTATTTAACTAGATTAGGTCCATAGTAACTTGGTCACAGTAGACATGTGGTGCCAGATCATGAATTTTGGAGACTTGGTACTCTGGAGGAAAGGTGTTACAATTAGCATTGGGTAAACAAATCTATAAGGTCAGAGTTAATCCCAACCATTGGTCAGAGGGGATGCATGGCATCAGAACCCAAGGTCTAGATACTTGACACTCTGGAATAAATGGTTCATGATGGAATGGGAGGAAGAAATCCCTGACACTCCAAAGTCATGGAGCCAGGAATTTCCAAAGCAACTTATGTGACGTGGAATGATGATGTCACCTAGGTGACATGGATCTCACCTAGGCATGCCAGGTGTCATATGACTTTGTACTTGGAAACAATTGTAGTAGTCCAGAGACTTGGTACTCTGGAAGGATTGAGAGTATGGTCAGTCCAGAGCTCCCGAAGCTCAGAGTTCTGTAGTAAATATCAGTTGTTTGATGTTGGGGATCTGAGGACCGTTGATCCACCCCACTTCGCTAGTTCACCAATGCGACACTTCAAGAGATTTTGTATGATGTTCTTTGGAAACCGACGAAGCCTGGAGTCTCGAAGCTCCTATCCACCATAGACCTGAACAGGGAATGTGGACCGTAGATCCACTGTTCTTCGTGAGTTTTTCAGTTTAATGTTCTGTGATGTTTGTGATATGTGAAAAGGGAAACCTTCAAATCTCTAGAGCCCCTAAGTTTCAAGGCTTCGGATAAGCACCCAACTATTAGCACTTGGTCACAGTCATGGTCACATGCGAAGTAAGTGATGAAGTAAATGGGCTAGCACATGAAAGTGAATTGTAGAATAGAACAGGGCTCAGAGTCAGAATCGTGGGGATTCTTGATCGACCAAGACCCGCAGAAATGGAGTCTGATATTCTTTTGTTGAATCAGATTGGTTTATGTTATTCCGGAAAAATTATTAAATATTGATAGCCTGACAAAAAATCGGTTGACTGCACATTTTGCAGAGTTAACAATTGACAGAACCAAACTGAATTGTTCCACAGTGCATATAAATGGAGGAGGCACATGATTCTTACAGTTCAGAGAATGAAGCTAGAGGAATGGATGTCCATTTGGGAGTTGAAGGAACAAACTCCAATGGAAATATAGAAGAAATGGATAAAGACGTGAGCATGATGAAAATCATTAAAAAATTTCAAAAATAATCAATAGATCTATCTAAACATATAAGATCACTTAGCAAGAGAGAGACAAACACATCAACACAATACACAGAGTTACCGTGGTTCACCCCCACCTTGGGGCTACGTCCACAAAGTCTTCTTCTATTATTATCTTATGTAAACCAAGTTACAACACAAAGACTTCAAGATCCTACCCCGCCTAGGACAAGAGATCTGCGTAGGTTGCTAGATCCTCTTTCCTCGAGTAGATCCAAGCACTAAGTCCTCCCCTGACCCATACACTCAGCACTTACAATACTTACAATAGGCACAGAGCTCTTATAGTCACATAGACTGCTGATCACATAGCTCTATTTTATGCACTAAGCCATTCACTTTACATCACATACCCCTTTTCATACGCATCTCCTACCCTTCTATTTATACATACAAAAGGCCTAAATAAGGACCGATATCCATTTCCCATTACAATATTCCCAAAAATCCCAAAAATCCCTAAAATCCCTAAAAAAGGGCGAAGATCCCATGATCTCTTCTTTGCCATGCGCTCCTTCTCTGACTGGATGTTGGAGTATCGAAAACAGTCAAATATGATCAAGTATTCCTGAAAAATTGGTCAAGTTCCAAAAGGCTCCCAACACTCACATGTGACTTGTCCCGAGTCACTCAGGTCTGACCAGTTTTTCTTTGAATGCCTCGAGCTTGGCTCGAGCTGCTTCGACCTGTTGCTTTGTGATTTCCTCCTGCTCGGAAAATTCCTGGATGAGTGTGTTATTGACTGGTCCTTCTAGGCGCTTCTCTACTGTAATCACGACCTATTGTAGCTCTATCCCTTGGTTCTTAATATCTAAAAATAGTTGACATGCCTTATCCTACAAAGGTTGAAGTTGTTGCGTCACTTCCATGACCTTGCTCTAGATCATGTGGATCTGTTGCTGTGAGATACGTTGCTCGTGGGATCGCTTCATTTTCTCTATAGTTGATAGGGCCTTCAACTGCATCTAAAGTCTATCTGCATGTTGCTTCACCTCCTGGAGTTGTGACTCCAGTTTATGTAATTATGGGTACTCGGTCAGGTTCTCATGTATCTGCGCACTTCCGGTACTTAGCTGTTTTCATTCTTCAGTGAGTTATTTAATCCTTTCTACTGTACCCCGGACAGTTATTTCTGGCTGGTTGCACTCTTCTTGCGGGGTAATTGGGATGATATGAAGCTCTAAGTCCATGACTATTTGTTGCAGTTGCTGAATAAATTCAGTAAGCTTCATCACTTGATGGTCTAAAGGTTCTTCAACCTTTTGTTCTAAGCTGTTCACAGAGCGAAATGCTCTATTGACAACTTCTTCGATTCCAATCTGCCTCGCGAGAATTTGCTCCTCCTTTTGGATTTTTTCTTTGTCTCTATCAAATTTCTCTTGGATGGCATCCTTTTCTTGTTGTGCAGCTCAAAACTGCTCTATGATTTCCTCCTGTGCTTTCTTTAGGGCCAAGTTGGCCTGTGTTGTTACTTCTTCCACTTTTCAAAGGTGTACTTCGACTATGTCGGCAATCCTGCGGATTTGAAATGATTCATATCCTACTTTTGTTGTTCCTTCTAGTATGGGTGTAGTGGAGACTACGTGGTTAGACTGAAGTGCTCATTGTGCTCCTTGGAGCTCGGCTTCAATTCTGTCATACATCGTCTGTTGCTTGGCCTCCTGCTTTTCTGTAATTTCTTCTATGGCTTCATTCAAAGTTGTGAGGAGAAAGATGAAGTCATCAGGGTTGAGCATGGTCTTCATCTTGGTCATGGTATCTTTTTCTTTCTTCTTAGAGGAAGACTTCGAAGGTGACCCTTTTCTCTTCTTTGGAAATTCAACTTCTTCTTCTGGTTGTTGTTTGACTACCTCTAGGTCATCATTGTTACCTTCTTGATCGAGTGTGATGGAAACTATCTTTATAGAGTATATATCTACATCCTGAACCTCTTCGGGCTTCTTTGTTTCCTTTATCTTCTTTGTATTCTTCATCTTACTGGGCCCAAGTGTGTCCTGCGCATCTTCTGGGCTGTCAATATCTGAAATGTCCGTTGGATCTACTAGAACAAGGAGGTCCGCCGATCATTCCTTGGTGATTTCTTCTAGGTCTTCTTCGATCATCTTATAATAGGACTGAAGCTATTCTTGGTGTTCATCAGCGTGTGGAGTTAGGTATATAAAGTGGCAGTCCACGCTGAACTTTATCAAAGGCTGGAACCTTTGTAAAGTGTTCGAGGTTATGAGAGGTTCACCCCCTATGGATGCTTTCAATTGGTTATAGTATCTGTGAAAAATGGCATTTGATTTCCACTGCTTGCTCATGTTTGTCGAGTACCATAAGGTACTGAACTTCGTAGCTAATGGTTCAAATGGGTCGAGGTCAGGGAAGGTTGCACCTTCTGATAGCTCCCATGCAACAAAGGCAATCAATATTAGCAGCCAACTAAAGTGGAATTCATGCCCGTGGTCCTGGGCTTCTCTACAATCAATTTCTAGCTAATTGACCAAATAGTTTTCCCAATTCATTTGTAGTCCCTCCACGCACTTCCCTGCGAGGTCAAATACAAAGTCGGATACTTGTGTAGGTATATTATTACATACCTTCTTCCCTGCTATCAGCTAACATGCGAGGCACACTGTGCCACTCTTGATAGAGGCTACCTTGTAACCTCACACGCCTTTTTCAACATTTCCATAAGCTTCTTTAATATTTTGTGAAAGAGTGTGGTCCACGGTCTTTCTAGGGTAGTACTCATGGGGATCAAGGTTGCATGCTAATCCCAATAATCATGTTGATCAGCGCTGGATCAATAGTTATGCGATGGTTTAACCAGATGTATCCTCTGTGGTAACTTGCTAGCAGCAATTTCACACAAGCAGTCACCTCCTAATGTTTGTCGAAGTGCGGTATTTTCATAACATTGAGCAGAGTAGACTGCGCAAGGTTCATCGTCCATTGTTGAGGGATGATCTTTAATTTATGGCCCTTAGTCCTCATTAAGTACTTAGATGGTGCGAGCATGTTGTAGGCTTTATGGTCTCCCAGGTTGAAGTCGCAAAACTTCAACGTTGTAACGTTGTCTTGATCTGCGCGGTAGGTGAGAACTCCTTTCGGTAGATATGAAAGGACTATGGTGTATTCAAAGTCTCTAAGGACACTGTCCCTATTAATCTCACCACTTAGAGGGGGAATGTAAGCTGGTAGGATGGTTGGCATTAACTTCGCGTTGGCTGCGTCGTCCCTATGCTTAGTTCTTAAATCTGCGCTGACCTGAGATGTCCCAGCTTAAGCAGTCGATGGGGAGGCTACCACACCTCTCGATGATGAGGCTTGGACTCCAGTGGACATCCCTCTTTCCAACATGACTCTTTCTGTCCTTAAACTAGCAAGTACTTCTCTCACTAATTCTTCTGTTGTGCTAAGCTCGTCAGACATGTAAGCTCGGGATCACTGTCTCAGGTTGTCAATGGACTGTCAATACCATAATCTGTTAAGAACCAAATATCAATATAGCATAGAAAATCCTCAGAAAAAGTACTCAACGCCTTGAAAAAGAGATAATTTCAAATAATAA
>ML781355.1:553291-570465 GCA_009831015.1 Picea engelmannii | reverse complement strand
ATGTTCAAGTACAAGATGATTCAAAATGAAAATGTGTCCTTGGTATATATAGGAGACTAGGAGGTATAATTACAACTAATGGCCTAAAGCCGACATAAATAAAATAACATTACTAATATAATATGCCCCAATTAAGGGGTAATAAGCCAATATTAGGGCTTAACATAATTAGATAGAGAATAAAACTGGAGTAATCACTGTTTCATAATGCGGGTATTCTGTAAGCTCAAGTTCTCAATTGGAAAAAGTGTCTTACGGGCATGGCACGATGGACTAAGTAAGTAACTCTACAACGGACTGCTTGCAATGGATATGAAGCTTTCATTGACTCTGTTCTATCTGTTCTTGTGTTATCCAATGGTCTAGTGGTAACCCATAACTTCTTTTCGATCTGTTCGGAGTGGCGGTCGAATGGATATATCAGTTCCAATGGCTATATTACTTCATCATGGAAAAGTACTCTATGTCGTTGTTCTGATATCTTGGTGAAGCTCCAATTCTGCAATTCTTCTTGCTGTGAAGTGTACTCTAGAACCTCTTGTAACCTTACATTATTAGCCCTTTTCTTTCTTAACTTCCTAGCCTTCTTCCCAGTGAGCCTCGTCTCAATAATTCTTTTACCATTATGATGTTTATCTTCTATGGTCTTAGTTACTTCCCGCTGTGGAAAATCTTTTCTAGGGTTTCTTGATAATACTTATTTTGTATAAAAAATAGGTAGGTTCTCTTAGCTTCGACATCAGAGTTGCTAATATTAAATATCTGTGATCTGCTCTTCTGTTCTTCAATCAAGTGCGCGATCCTTCTGGTCATAAAGTCTTTTAACTCTTGCTTCTTTTGTTCCAAAACTTTTTCTTCTTCTTTTTGTTTGGCTCGTTCTCTATCAATCCAAGGTTTTCCTATGAGCATGGTAAACGGGGCATTGTCTTCAACAAATTTAATGATCTCAAAGTCTTCCTCTATCTAAGTTCCATTGACAGTCATAGGTATCTGGGCGAGCCTTTCACATAGGTTTACTAGCTTTCCTCTAAAGAAACTTGTTCCTCCTAGGGAAGGGATCATGGCAGGATTTCCTATAGCTTCCCAAGTTCTTTCTGGCATAATGTTCACTTATGTTTCTTCATCAAGAGTACAGTTAATGTCAAAGTCTCCTATTCTTACTTCGATTTGCTCCTTTTCTTTGAAGATCTCTGATAGCCTAACATGTCGGTGGTCATTCAAGGTATCTTTCATCTGTATAAATATCTTTTCTGATTCTTTCTGGGTTTTTGCTGTAATCTTGGTCTCTTGATCTCCTTTAGGGTTTTCTTGCTCCATATTCAGCTTCTCAAGCCTAGCAATCATTCTAGGGAAATCCAATACTTCATGGTCCATAGCCTTACAATAGAGGCAACTAGGTCTTCTCCTAGGGTATTCCTTAGCAAGATGTCCCGATCTTCTGCAACTATAACAGAGGGTCAATCCTCTTTTTCGTTTAGATGTTCCCCAACTCCTTCTGTACTGCACACCAGGATCATTGTGACTAGCCTACAAAAAACTCTTTCTAGGATCCTGCATCCACTTGTTAATCCAAACATCCTTTCGATGCATAGGTATAACATATCTATCACTATACTTATCACATTTATTCATATCAAAATTTATGTCATCTATTAATGCCCTAGTTTTGAAGCTAGGATAGAATCTATCAAACATAACTAAATCCATGCTTTAGAAACAAATTTTTTCACTTATCTTACTTCTATAGAGCACAAAGCTTCAAGATCTAAGACTTTTAACTATTCTTACCTTTATCAAAGCACAGAGCTTACGGATCTTACCTTTTTTTGCAGATCTAATCTCTTTCTTCACAGATCTAACTTCTTTTCTTCAGATCTGACCTCTTTTCTTTAGATTTGGCCTCTCTTTCTTCAGAACTGGCCTCTCTTTTTCATATCTGACCTGTCTTTTTTGACACAAAGCTTCACAGGTCAAACAGAACACTACAAACTAGGGAAACAGATCTACACACAGAGCTTATTTTGCATAAGGCTTCTTCTTCTTCAGTTCCCAGCAATCACAGTTTCAGGTCCCGACAACGGAACCATTTGTTGGCACAGGGGTAGACCTAAGGTTCAATGCTCAAGAGTGCACCAACAAAACCCTAACTACTAGCCCTTTCGGAAACACATGTGAAGCAGATGAAGTCTCACCCGAGGTAGAGGCAGGGGTGGTTGCAAGACTCAGATGTCTGCAACCTTAGCTAGGACACAGATCTGTGATTATCTTTCTTACAATGCACTTAGCATCACGTATTCCTTAACATACATTCATTAATACACTTCACAGAAAGAACAGAGCACCGCAATAATTACTTAGATCTAGCACTTAGCAATGATAAACAGGTTATACTTAATAGATTAAGCACTTAGCATCTTATGTATCATATCTAGCATGCATTCATATCTCACAAGCACAAAGCATCAATAGATCTATCTAAACATATCAGAGCACTTAGCAAGAGAGAGACAAACACATCAGCACAATACATAGAGTTATCGGGGTTCACCCCCACCCTGGGGCTACGTCCACAAAGTCTTCTTCTATTATTATCTTCTGTAAAACAAGTTACAACAAAAATCCTTCAAGATCCTACCCCTCTTAGGACAAGAGATATGGGCATCTCGCTAGATCCTCTTTCCCTGGGTAGATCCAAGCACTAAGTCCTCCTCTGACCCATGCACTCAGCACTTACAATACTTATTGTAGGCACATAGCTCTTACAGTCACACAGACGTCTGATCACATAGATCTACTTTATGCACTAAGCCATTCACTTTACATCACACACCCCTTTTCATACGCATCTCCTACCCTTCTATTTATACATACAAAAGGCCTAAAAAAGGGTCGATATGCCTTTCCCATTACAATATTCCCAAAAAACCCAAAAAGCCCAAAAAGCCCTAAAAAGGGGTGGAGATCTCATGATCTCCTCTTTTCCATGCGCTCCTTCTTCGATTGGATGTCGGAGTACCAAAAACGGTCAAATATACCCAAGTATTCCTCAAAACTTGGTCAAGGGCCAACAGGGATGTTACAAATTGGTATCAAAGCAGTAATGAAAAGATATAGTTCATTAGGTAGCATTACCTGACAGGGGTTTATGGTTGGGGACATTACAAATTGGTGTCATATCCATGGTTTCAACACTAATCCTGGATGGGCCATGTAAGTGGTTAATGGAGAAAAATTTTCAGACAGGAATTGTGGTCGAAACAGACAAATATGAGTTAGGATCACCCTCGGGTGCCAAGAGAATACCTTGGCTATGTTATGAAGCTCAGGAGGTATAATGGTTTATGGAATGGAAACAAAGAAATAATCTACAACAACTGTTGTGTTGGGCCGCAAGGTTTGAATTTGGGGCGTAAGATATTCATGGGAGAAAGGCCAACTTTTCTAGTCGTCAGACCTAGAAAAAGGTGCATGAGAGTTAACCTGCAAGTCCTTCGGACTTCGCGACTTCGGTGAAGTTTATGTGTTATAGAGAAGAAGGGGTTGAAGCATGAAGTCCCAAAGCCGAAGAACATAAGTGGTGTGGAATGATGGCATTTCCAGTAGTGATGTAGGCCTCTCCTAGACATGCCACGTGCCACTACCTTAGTTGTTGACAACCGTACTATGTGGACCCCGGAAAGTATGAAATTTTGGGAGTTTGATGTTCGGGAGTATTGGAGTGTGTCATTGGGGAATATCCTATATGAAGAAGGGATAGCAGTGGAACCTATAAATATTGAGGCAATTAAAGGGTGGACATCACCTAAGAATGTGACAGAAGTCAGATCCTTCATGGGTCTAGCTGGCTACTATAGAAGGTTCATTGCAGGGTTTTTGAGAATAGCTCATCCCATCACTTCCTTGCAAAGGAAGGGAAATAAGTTTCAATGGGCAACATAATGTGTAATGAGATTCCAACAATTGAAGTAATTGTTAACGAGTGCTCCAATTTTATGGATTGATGATACAAATGAATATTTCATGGTTTGCACAGATGCACGCAAAGAAGGACTTGGAGGAGTCCTTAGTCATAATGGATTTGTGATATTTTTCGAGTCTAGAAAATTGAAAGAGCATGAAAGGATCTATGCCACTCATGATTTGGAGTTGGAATCCATAGTGCACGCTTTGAATAATTGGAGGCACTACCTCATGGGAAATAGGTTTGAGTTGAGGATAAACCGTAATGATATGAAGTATTTGTTTGATCAGCCAACTTTGAATGCTAGACAGAGTAGATGGTTGGAATTCCTCTGTGAGTATGACTTTGATATAAAGCACATAAAAGGAAAGGAGAACAAGGTGGCTAATGCACTTAGTAGGAGAGTGAAAAAACTGCATCCTACAATCATTATCGTGTATCAGACAGATATTAAAGGTAGAATTTCTGAGACTGCAAAAGTTGATTTGTAGTACATGGAATTGGTAACAAAATTGTAGAAAGGTAAAATGCAGTAGAAAGTTGAAGATTATGAATTGGGAAATGATGGAATTTTTTTATATAGAAACAAAGTTCACGTACCCAATTCTCTTGAATTGAGAAGTGCAATTTTAAAATAAATGCACAATGTACCTTATGCGGGACACTCAGGATATTAGAAAACAGTTTCAGCAGTCAAGAGACAATATTAATGGCCGGAAATGAAGAGGGAGATTGTTGAATACATAGCTAAATGCTTGGAGTGCCAAAGGGTCAAGGTTGAACATAGACACCCATCTATGTTACTACAGCCATTACCCATTCCTCAATGGAAGTGGGAAGTGGTAACAATGGATTTCATCACAGGATTGCGTAGAACAAGAGAGCAACATGATTTAATCATGGTGGTGGTGGACAAGCTTACTAAAGCTTCCCATTTCATTCCTATGAAGGTCACTCACAAGGCAACCAATGTTGTTGATATTCATATGAGGGAGGTAGCACACTTGCATGGCATACCCAAGACAAGTGTGTTAGACAAATACCCAAATCTTACCCCAAAGTTTTGGAAGGGGTTATTCAAAGGGTTCAGAACAAATATGAACTTCAGCACAACCTATCATCCTGAGTCTGATGGGAAAACAAAAAGGGTGAACCAAGTGATAGAGGATATGCTAAGGATGTATGTGATGGACAAACCATCTAAATGGGAAGATTATCTACACTTGGTAGAATTCTCCTACAACAATGGGTATCAAGCATCACTAAAGATGAGCCTGTTTGAAGCACTTTATGGTAGAAAGTGCAACACCCTAGTAAGCTGGGAAAACACAACTGATAGAGTAGTGGTTGGGCCAAAGTTTCTCAAGGAAATGGAAGAGCAAATGTTGAAGATTAAACAGAATTTAAAGGTTGCCCAAGACATGCATAAAATATATGCTAACAAGAACAAACCTCACAAGGAATTTAAAGTGGGTGATCAGGTTTTCTTGAAGGTGAAATCCAACATAAGTTCTCTGAAGTTGGGAAACTATTCCAAGTTGGTAGCCAGATATTGTGGGTCATTTGAAATCCTAGAGAGAATTGGTCCAGTAGCTTGTAGGCTTTCATTTATTGCATCTATGTCTATACATAATGTATTTCATGTGTCATTGCTTAAGAAATATATACGTGATGCTAATCATGTTATTGATTGGAATGTGATTCAGATGGAGCAAGAAAGCGCTTTTCAGGTGCATTTGGTGCGCATACTAGACCAGAAAAACAAGAATATATGGAATCGATTCATAGGGATTGTAAAGATCCAGTAGACTTGGTATGGTCCCAAGGATGCAACATGGGAGCACGAAGACGCTATGTGGGAAGAATACCCACATATTTTTTAATATTTTGAAAATCTTGTTGATGTTGTGTAAATGAGTTGCACTGAGGAAAGTGAAAAA
The DNA here is from genome assembly GCA_009831015.1 of Picea engelmannii. Classification (NCBI taxonomy): domain Eukaryota; kingdom Viridiplantae; phylum Streptophyta; class Pinopsida; order Pinales; family Pinaceae; genus Picea; species Picea engelmannii. The sequence goes on along the minus strand of ML781355.1, from coordinate 564,564 downwards.
ATAAGGGGAGGGGATTGTAATATCCCAAGTCCAAGCCTCGGTTTTAATTATGAATGTAACATGTTTTGTAAGCTGGTGAGCCAAGTATTTATAAGTTGGCAGGCTTATGTGTTTATTAGGCCGAAGAGCCTAGATGTTAAATGTCAAGAGCCTGTTTTGTTTTTGTAAATAATCATATTATTAATATAACAACATCGTTGCATGTAGATTGACCATGAAGAAAGAGTTATGGGGAACTAACACCCACTGGGTTGGGCAAGGGAGGAGGATGTGATTATAGGAAAGAAGGGCTAAGCTTAAGAGACTAATAGAATAATATATTATTATTCTAAAAGCTATAAAAGAGGATAGTCATTTATCCTAAGTTCCTTTAGGGAGAGGAATGAGTTCCAAGTGGGGGGGAACGTGCTCCTAGAGAGCCAAGTGTCATCCAAAACACATGTAGATTTATGTGGGAATTATCACTGTTGTGGGGGTTCGCACTCACCATTCTGTCTCTCTCTGGATTCTACATTTGGGACCATTCTCACCATTCTCACCATTCGGAGGATTCTCGCCATTCTGACCCGACTGGCCATCCGTTGGTCATTTTCACCCATGCATTAAGCAGTCACAAAGTGAGCCAGTCTATCATTTTTGAATACCTCAACCACCTGAACCTCTGCAACAAGCCTGAATTGAGATCTTATTGAACCCATACCCTGAGGTTTCCTACTTATTGTCCTGTTAGTATTGTTTCCCCACGTCCAGTTTCTGTTGCTTCCATCACGATGCCCGTGTGTTGAGGAGCGAGAGTGAAGAAGTGGATTGTTAGGCCCATGGATTGAAGAAGTAGGTTTTTAGGCCTGTGAGAAACTCTCTCCAGGTGAGAGAGTGTGTTGAGGAAGTGAGTTATCCTGGAGGGAACCTAGTGGCAGCTACAAATCTTTGAGAATTCCTAACCCTTCCTATTGTTGAATACCTGGAAAGGGACGGGTAGCAATCAATGGACCGTGTGATAGTGAAGGTGTAAAATATTGGGGTGGGATAGGCATGTGGGGAATGAGAGTTTGTGAGATGTCGACATAAGTGGATCCTTGGAGTAATCCTTCATGTTGTACTATGCAACTTCCTGTTGCCCTTTCCTAGCCTAGGAATTCCTTACCCGGTGGAGTTTATTCCCATCTCGGGGTGACCCACCGCTGAGAGTGATGAGCAGCGTGGTCTAAGGCTCAGAGTTTCGTGGAAGTTATGCATGCAGTTGGTGTACTTCAATTAAAAGATAAGTACCATTTCCAAGTTTGGTTACATTTTGTGTATTTATATATGTTATTACATTTATGGGTTTTTCCTCTGATTATTGCATGTATGTTTTTACTGTTATTTATGCATTATGATGTGTGATAGAAGAACTTAAATCATATGTTAAATTTGTATGTGTTATTGTCGCTTCTGCAATACTATGTGTATGAACATGATGTTTATGTCTGGTTAAAATTTGCAATAGGTATATGTATATTAGAGTATGATAGTTTTTTGGATAGCATGGCTCAACCTGAGTGGTCGGGGAGTGATGTTGCCCGGCCTATTGATTTTCAGGACATCACAATTTTTTTTCAGAGCAGTAAAGAAAATATACAGTTGATTAGGTAGCGTTACCCAGCAGGGGTTGATGGTCGGGGACATTACAAATTGGTATCAGAGAAGTAAAGAAAAAATACTATTGATTAGGTAGCATTACTCGGTAGGGGTTGATGGTCGAGGACGTTACAAATCTAGCCAAAGTGCTCTTAACTGTGAAGTTATAATGGGATATGGTGCGTTAATGTTGTAGGAATGTACATATGATGGCTATAATGAACAAATGGAGATGACAATACATTGCATTCCCCATCAAAAGGGTGAATATCATGGTTTATCAAAACCACAAGCTCGAAAATGTTGATTTACTGGAAAAGGTGGATGGCCACTGAGTCCACCTGGATCATTTTCCTAAAAAATTCTAAAAATATTATGCAAGCTATGCAATTTTCTCATCACATTCAATCCAACAATAAGGCTACACACAAGTCTACCATTGGAGCATATGTTGGAAGCAGAGATCATTTTGGATTTCATAAGACAACCATACCTCAACTAAAAAGGTTGACACCTGAGTAAATGGATGAAATAAGAACAAAAGGACTATGTTTCAATTGTGAAAACAAGTATATTAAGGGGCATAAATGTGGTGAGAAGAAATTATTCTACATAGATTGTGAAGAGGAAAAAGATCAAGAATTGGAACCATCACAACATCTATATATAGAAGTATTACTCGAATGATATCTTGTCATGCATTGTGTTAGCGCCAATATTTGTATTATCAAATTATGGCTTAAAGGGTGCTACAGGAAGTTTCAAACCTCGGTAGAGTTTTCATCAAAATTTGATAAGAGGCATTGTAGAAGTTTCAATTGGCTTTAATGGTTCTTCTAGAAGTTTATTTGTGTTGTGCATGTGGCATAAAGTCCCATGCCAATGAAAATGAAATTGAGTGCCCGACGCCCAATTCAGGTTTCCAAATGTCCATATGATGGCAGGAGGAGAAGAGTAAACATGGAGCTTTGAGTATGTGAGCCCACGGGGAATCATTTCTTGAGAGTTGCATGTTAAGTAGTTATCTCTTCATCACCAGCCAGTCATCCAATTCTATCAAGTTTCAAGCCCGAGTTGTTTGTATGTCAAGACAAATATTTCTAAATCACACACATATGTCACGAGTTTTCTCACAAGTCAACAAGTTTGAAGAATCATACAGATGTCAATGCCAAGAAAGAATCGACCACATAAGCATCTCATATCAAAGCACCCGAGAATGACAAAACGCATGCAGATTTTTATCATTGTCGAAGCCGTGTATTTACAATATCAAACCATACAACTACCAAGTCACACCACAAATCCCATCATGCAAGGAAGAACGCAACAAGTGCCAAAGTCAAGGGAGGATCCCACAAGGGGCGTTACTATTATGCACAATGAATCAGTAGGGTTTGAAACCATTGGCACACATAAAAAACAAACAATTACTCCAATTTATGGTGTGGGATATATTTTCCATTGCCAACAAAAAAAAGGCATTGCACTTGTCAACGCAAAGGCCAACAGGAGCAATGAGTAAGCCTAGAGTGTTATAGAGGCATCATCAATTACCATTGAAGGACACACAACATATGTTAAGGAGAAGAGGCTCGTTTGACCTAGAGCTATACGTGGATGGTTTCCACCTGGAAGAGGTACCTTTCAAAATGATGGTGTATGGAGGTCGTGGCTATGATATAAATGATTTTGTTAGATGTGGGTGAGGTTATTTTGGGTATGGTGTTTCTGAAGGATACCAAAGGGTTGATCAATTTGGAAATGCTTCCCCAGGCGAATGGGGGTTTTATACCAGCGTTTGCATATCTATATATTGTCCTACGGTGGGTTTTCAAATGGATGCAGGGACTATGAATGTCGGGTCTCTAATGTTTTTGTTATCATGACAATGACTTTCTTATCAAGAGAAAGTTTGAAAAGTTGCACAAATGTGGGTATTATTTGTTAGATGGTATTATGAAAGCCATAGGTGTCGAAGATATTGTCAACGTGTCAATCAAAACATAGGAAAACATCAAGGGATAAGTGTTATAAAAGTATGCAAGTGTTATTAAGCTTGTTGTCAAAATCGTTCTGCAATTGGATGTTTTGGCTGACAAATTTCCCGATTTCAATTTTGTTGGTCGACTTCTAGGACCTAGAGGAAACTCATTGAAGCGAGTTGAAGCTACAAATTTTTGTTAGGTTTATATCAAAAGAAGAGGCTCTGCCAAAGACTCTACAAAGGAGGAAAATATGAAGGATATGTCAAGCTATGAGCATTTGAATGAACCTCTGCATGTACTGATTGAGGATAAATTACCTACCAATATTATAGATGCCCGATTAAAACATTCTTAAAGATTAATCTCACGAAATCAAATTAAATGTGCACCTGGAAGTAGAAGATAAATGTTATCTACAGATTTCAAGGAATTCAATCAACAATCAAAGGGATATTTCTAGTTTTCCAGATAGCAATTATGGATCAACATTTAAGAGAGTCATTCCATATCCGAAAGAGTTACCTCATAGGTGACATGGCATATAAGTAAGATACAAGTGCCAAATATGTTAGAGTTGGTTTTGAAAACAGTTAAGGATGGATAAAATTGCAATGTTAAGCAAGGCTACTCGATGGAAATAGGTGTCAAGGGACCAATTTTTGTGGAGAATAGCTTCCAGGTGTTAAGATGGATGCATGCAAGTTGTATGAGGATCAGTTGCGAGCTGGGAGACCACTTGTCTAAAGGAAATACGCTCAAATAGACACATCATCAGTATTTAAGAGAATTGCAAATGTTGCCAACATTAGTTTGGAATATATAATTATGTTTTATTTCTATTGCACACGTGTAGCCATGCCATTTTAGGCACAAGAATCATATGAGAAGGATGTAATTCGAATTGTAATGTTGTCAATATTAGTCTAGGCTATAAAAAGGGAAATTTGAGATTGAGGAGGGGTTCGAATGGTGCAAGAGAGGACTCATTTTGATATTGTCTATGTAACAGACCGACCTCCTATTGTATGGACGAGACTCAAGACTCTTTGGATAATGGAAATCATACCTTTTTCTTATTCATTCTCTTCTATCTTACTTTGATTTCAGTTTATTGAATGATTCAGTTGGATGATTGTATATGTGTTGCAATTGAGGATCTATTCTAATATTGCTTGCAGAATATCAGAGTTTTCCTCTTTGATTTTGAGAAGTTATTATGTCAAAGAGTTTTCTTCATATGTGTATCAATACTACCTGATGTAGATGATAGACATATTACATTTTATTGTAAATTCTTCCACCTTTTCATGTTATGTCTTTAAATACTGATATGAAATTATTCAAAGCCTTATTTGCTAATGTATATTGTATGGAGAAAGTTGTGAGTGATAGTCCTTTATGATGTTTCCATCCATTTGCACTTTTATAAACTATTATCTTTCACATTCTGATAGGTATTGAGCTTATACTTATAGTAGTCAAAGTGTGACTTTTAGTGCTAACATTTTTGGCATCGTTGTCGGGGACGGAAATGAAGTAATCTTCCTTGGGAGAATGACATTGATCAGATTTTCTTCCTTATCGTGAAAAAGAAGTGAACATATATCATATTTCATATCATTCACCTGGCGACTCCACTCCATGAAGGAAGAACCTGTCGGTGACTTCACTAATACGGGGAAACAATGGCCATGGAAGTTATCTTAGCTCGGAGGTTTTCACCTCTCAATTTTTCAGTTATTCCTGGCTTTTTTAATCATGCACCTTCTTTCTAAGAATGTGCATACTTTCTTCCTATTTTTAGCGAAAAGGAGGAAGATAATCCTGCACATCATCTCATCAAGTTTCACCAGTGCATAGATCAATTGGATGTCTATCGTGAAGATGCTCTCATGAAGATGTTCGTATAATCATAAGATAATGATGCTCGAAAATGGTTTTGGTCGCTTCCTTCTTCCAACATATCTTCTTTGAATGAATTCCATGCAACATTCAATAAGTATTCTAAAAGTTAATATTCTACTGACACACTTCTTGAATATTGTTGTGAAAGGTTTAAGTCTTATGTTCAATAGATAATAGAGTTTTCCTCTTGTGATGAACTTCATGAAGATTTTGTGGAAGAAGATTTTGGTCATGAAATTTGTGAATATGTTTTTAAATAAAAAGAGGAAGAAGATCATGGGGAAGAACAAGTGTATTTTCAGCAGACTCTTGTTGTAGGATCATACAACAAGCCTACCATTGAAGAAGTTTATTATCAGATCTCTCAAGCTATATCATTGTATGGTCCACCTTCGTTTGATCACTATGGAGATAGTGATATTGAAGACCAAGAACAAGTTATTTCCCTTCTCTCTAAAGTTTTTGGGTGCAATGAAACAATAGATAACAGTTATATATCAGAAGTTGAAGTAGGCAACGAAGGAGACAAGGAAGAATTTCATAAATAAATCACTAAACTTTCTTCTTCACTAGTTGTTGAAAACCGGTTTCTCGAAATTAGAAAGCTCATGTTTGACATCTGTAATTCAACATCTCCAGAATAAATCGAGCAGGTTGGGATTGGAATTAATGAAAATTTCAGTTGTTCTTCTTTAATTTCACCATATCATGAGAAGGAACTTGGTATCATTCATGGAGCAGAGAATTCTCAAGGACAATCCATTCATTTAGAACAATAGGCAAAGGTAACCTCTTATTGTCAAAATTATATTTCTTTCATTCTTTATGATCTAGTGGGTATCTATATGGAGGATTTCATAGGTACAAAGTTCCAACCCTTGTGTCACTATAAACCTGAAGATCAAATTTGTGATGAAGTGTTGATTCTTGTTCTAGCCTTCATTTTGCTGAAGCATATACAAAGAGTTTGGTTAGTTAATCAGTTACTTGAAAGGTTCTTCTGGAAGTTTGTAATTACATAATTGAGTAGTGGAGTTGGTTAGAGTAGGGTAGCATAGATAATAATCTCCCTTCCTAAGAATTTGGTTTGTAGTAGTATGTTTTGTTTTCACCAGAGTATTTTCAGAATTTGAAAAGTTGTTGAGGTTTGGAAGGAGGTTGATGACTCCATAGACCAATGGATAAGGCACCAATCTGCTTGTTCTTGGCAGCTCGTAGGGATTATGCCATCCCCCATGGAGCCAATGTTAGCGCTAATATTTTTATTGTCAAATTATGGCTTAAAGGGTGCTATAGGAAGTTCTGAAGCTCAGTAGCGTTTTCATCAAAAATTGATAAGAGTCACTGTAGAAGTTTCAACTAGATTTAATGGTTCTTCTAGAAGTTTATTTGTGTTGTGCATGTGGCATAAATTCCCATGCCAATGAAAATGCAATTGAGTGATCAGTGCCCAGTTTAGGTTTCCAGGTGTCCATATGATGGCAGGAGGAGCAGAGTACACATTGATATTTGAGTATGTGAGCCCACGGGGAAGCATTTCTTGAGCGCTACATGTTAAGTAGTTATATCTTCATCACCAGCCAGTCATCCAACTCTATCAAGTGTCGAGCCCCAAGACAAATATTTCTAAATAATGCACATATGTCATGAGTTTTCTCAGAGGTCAACAAGTGTGAAGAATCATCAAGATGTCAACGCCAAGCAAGCATCTCATATCAAAGCACCCGAGAATGAAAAAATGCTACTAGATGATTTTTATCATTGTTAAAGCCGTGCAGTAACAATATCAAACCATACAACTACCAAGTCACACCACAAAACCCAATGTGCAAGGAAACACACACCAAGCGCCACATTCAAGGGAGGAGCCCACAAGGGGTGCTACTATTATGCACAATGTGACAGTGGGGTTTGCAATCGTTGGTACAGATAAAAAATGAACAATTAATCCAATTTATGATGTGGTATATATTTCCATTGCCAAAAAAACAAAGGCACTACACCTGTCAATGCAAAGGCCAACAAGAGCGATGAGTAAGCACAGAGTGCTATAGAGGCATCGTCAATTACAATTGACAGACACACATCATATTTTAAGGAGAAGAGGCATGTTGTCCCTAGAGCTATACGTGGAAGGTTTCCACCTGGAAGAGGTTCCTTTCGAAATGATGGTGTATGGAGGTCATGGCTATGATGGAGGTGATTTTGTTGGTCATGGGCGAGGTTCTTCTGGGTGTTCTATTTCTGAAGGATACCAAGGGGTTGATCAATTTGGAAATACTTCCCTAGGTGAATAGCAGTTTTATACCAACGTCTTCATATTTGTGTATTGTCCTACAGTGGGTTTTCAAATGGATGCAGGGACTATGAATGTTGGGTCTCTACTATTTATGTTATCATGACAATGACTTTTTTATCAAGAGAAAGTTTGAAAAGTTGCACAAATGTGGGTACTGTCTATTAGATCGTCTTATGAAAGCCATAGGTGTCAAAGAGATTGTCAAAGTGTCAATCAAAACATAGGAAAACATCAAGGGATAAGTGTTATGAAAGTGTGCAAGTGTTATTAACCTTGTTGTCAAAATCGTTCTGCAATTGGATGTTCTGGCTGAAAAATTTCCCGATTTCAATTTTGTTGGTTGACTTCTAGGACCTAGAGGAAACTCACTGAAGCGAGTTGAAGATACAACTTCTTTTCAACTTTATATCAGAAGAAGAGGCTCTATCAAAGACTCTGCAAAGGAGGAAAATCTGAAGGATAATCCAGGCTATGAGCATTTGAATGAACCTTTGCATGTATTGATTGAGGCTAAATTACCTTCCAATATTATAGATGCTCGGATGAAACAGGATTAAATCTTAAACTCACAACATCAAATTAAATGTGCACCTAGCAGTAGAAGATAAATGTTATCTACAAATTTCAAGGAAGTCAATCAACAATCAAAGGGATATTTCCAGTTTTCCATGTAACAATTATGGATCAACATTTAAGAGATCCATTCCAGATCTGAAATCGTTACCTCATAGGTGACAGATCATATAAGAAAGATACAAGTGTCAAATATGTTAGATTTGGTTTTGAAAACAGTTAAGAATGGATAAAATTGCAATGTTAAGCAAGGTTACTCGATCGGAACAGGTGTCAAGGGACCAAGTTTTGTGGAGAAAATCTGCCAGGTGTTAATACGGATGCATGCCAATTGTATGAGGATCAGTTGCGAGCTGGGAGGCCACTTGTCTAAAGGAAATTCACTCAAATAGACACATCATCAATCTTTAAGAGCATGTTGCAAGTGTTTCCAAAATTAGCATGGAATATAGCATTATGTTTTCTTTCTATTGCACACCTATAGCTATGCCATAATAGGCACGGGAATCCTATGAGGAGGATGTAATTCGAATTGTAATGTTGTCAATATTAGTCTAGGCTATAAAAATGGAAATTTGAGATTGAGGAGGGGTTCGAATGGTGGGAAAGAGGACTCATTTTGATGTTGTCTATGTAATAGACTGACCTCCTATTGTATGGACAAGACTCAAGACTCTTTGGATAAACGAAATCATACCTTTTTCTTATTCATTCTCTTTTATCTTATTTTGATTTCAGTTTATTGAATGATTTTGTTGGTTGATTGTATATGTGTTGCAATTGAGGATCTATTGTAATACTGCTTGCAGAATATCATAGTTTTCCTCTTTGATTTTGAGAAGTTCTTATGTTGGATATTTTTCTTCATATGTGTATCAATACTACATGATGTAGATGATAGACATATTACATTTTCTTGTAAAAGTCTTCCACCTTTTCATGTTATGTCTTTAAATAATGATTTGAAATTATTCAAAGCCTTATTTGTTGGTGTATATTGTATGGAGTAAGATGTGATTGACAGTCATGTCTGAGTTTTCCATCTATTTGCACTTTTATAATTTGTTATCTTTCACATTCTGATGGGTACTGAGCTTACACTTATAGCAGTCAAAGTGTGACTTTTAGTGCTAACACATTGGTCGACATCAATACTCCATAAACCCTCAAGATACAAGGATACATAAAAAAATAAAAGGTAACAATGTTGATTGATTTTGGTAGTACCCATAACTTCATGAATTACAAATTAGTAAAGGATCTCAATTGCTTTGTATTTCCAGCACCAGAGTTTCAAGTAATGATTGCAGATGTAGGTACCATAAATTCTTTTGGGAAGTTCCATAGTACTAAGCTCAATATGGGGGAGTATTTTTTGGATATTCCCATGATTTCCATCCAAATGGTTGGTATTGTTGTTGTATTAGGGGTCCAAATGGTTACAATCATTGGGAACAATGGCCCTTAATTTTCAATAAATTTTCATGAGATTTTCCTCATAAGGCAGGAAATTGAGCTTAGAGGTACCTACGGGAAACCGTCTAAGGTGATAAGCTCTAATAGCATGACAAAATTACTCATAAAGGGACACCTTGGTGTAATTGCACAATTGTGCACACTAGATATTCAAGCATCTATATCCTCTTCTCCATAGGATATCCAAATAGTTATCAACAATCATTCCAAGGTATTTGGAGAAATTCCTAAGGGTCTTCCACCCACTTGATATCATGACCATAATATTCATTTGCAGTCAGGAAGTGTACCACCTAAACTTAGGCCTTACAGGTATCCATATGCATAGAAGAGTGATACTGAGCGTATGATCCAAGAAATGTTAGAGGTCGACATCATTCAACCTAGCCAAAGTTCTTTCTCTTCACTAATGGTGATGGTTACAAAAAAGGATGGTTCATGGTGTATGTGTCCAGATTATAGACAACTCAACAAAATGACCATCAAAGATAAGTTTCCTATTCCCATCATTGATGAATTATTAGATGAATTGAATGGAGATTTTTTTTTTATTAAGTTGGATCTTCGTTTAGGATATCATCGAATCATAATTAGCCAGGAAGACATTCCCAAAATAGATTTTAGAACACATGAAGGTCATTATGATTTTTTGGTTATGCTATTTGAACTTACTAATGCACCTTCAACATTTCAAAGCTTGATGAATTATATTTTTAAGCCCTTCCTTAGAAAATTTTTGTTAGTATTTTTTTATAACATACTAATCTATAACAAATATTGGGAAGAGCATGTACAACATGTTGACAAAGTATTACAACTATTGGAAGAGTAACAACTTTATGCAAAACCTTCCAAGTGTGCCTTTGGGATTAAAGAAGTGGAATATTTGGGTCATATTATATCTCATGAAGCTGTAAAAGTGGACCCTAACAAAATTAAATCTATGAGGGAATGGACAATTCCAAAAGTATTGAAGAAACTTAGAGGATTCTTAGGATTGACAGGCTATTACTGCAAGTTTGTCAAGAACTATGGTCAAATAACAACACCTCTAACAACATTATTAAATAAGGAATCATTTTCTTGGACTCAAGCATCAACCAAATATTTTGAAAAACATGAGGCTATTCGTACAACTCCTGTCCTAGCCACACATGAATTCAAAAAAATATTTATTGTGGAGTGTGATGCCTCAAGCCATGATATTGGTGTAGTTTTAATGGTTAAGAACATGTGTTTCCTCCATGGAGGTCACGGGTTCAAATCTAGAAGGGGGTAGGGTATGTACACCTCCGTAGACTTTAGCAGTCAAATTATTGCATCAAGGGGGTCCATTGTCCCATAAACAAGGGGGTCTCATATATGTGTGTGTGTGTGTGTGTGTGTGATTTTAAAAAAGAAAAAAATACAAATGT
>ML781355.1:428040-500050 GCA_009831015.1 Picea engelmannii | reverse complement strand
GTACTTCCCATTTCCTCATCCTCCCCCATCTATTGTTTCTCCACAAGGAAAACCACACATTGGGGTTAATTTTGTTCAACCCTCTCCTATTCATCAATATCAAAATTTTGAACAGTTGAATACAGCTAATCCGACCCATCAGACGAACAATGCCAAAAAGAAAGGAAAAAAACCGAAAAAATAATAATCTAGGACTAGGAGGGAACCAAAACCACCCCCAACATAACCAACCTATCAGGGGAAACCAAAATCAGGGGAACCATAACCCCCAAGGGGGGAATAACAAAAAACGCCAAGGGAAGAATAACAACAATCTTTGGAAAAAATTCCCTTGCGCCCTTTGCGGTGAGTATGGCCATTATACTCACCATTGCCCTCAAATTGTTGACTTTAAAAGGATGAAAGAATATGGAAATGGACCATGTCCCCCAGTACCGCCTGCTCCCTAGCAGGCCCCACAACAATATGTGTAACAACCCCCCCCCCAGCAGTGTTACAAAACCCCATACCACACCAAGGGGTAATGAACACCCAATAGGAGATGCATCTAGCCCCACCACAGATGGGACAGTATGCAAACCCAGTAACTCTTACAGACTGTACTATCCTCCTCACTAGTGAGGAAGAATTTCTTCTACAAATGCGCAGTCATCAATACAGCGCACCTCCTAACCCTGCTCCCACTACCTCATAAGTAGCACCAGTCACAACTGGCCCACCTTTGACGATTCCTCACCCTAATACTGAACCACCCCTTCGTATTCCTCACATCCCATTACAATGGAATGTCAACAACCCTCAGCCTAGGGTGACACACAATTATAGTCTAGTTGATGACTTGGCACAATCTCTTGTTGCCATGTCAGTTTTAGAATTCCTTCAAACCTGCCTTACCCAACGGAAGTCATTAATTTCCACCATAGGGACAGTCAACCCTACTTATACTCTCCTCATCACTTTTGATATTGATAGTGGGGAACCCCATCTCCCTGCTCTGGTCACTTTCCAAATACCGGTTAAAATCCAGAACATCACAGTTCACCCTGCATCATTGATGAAGGTGCATCCACCTGCATCATGCCCAAAACAGTATGGCATGTTGGAGTTACTTGTTACTTCACACACACCTAGGATTTATTTTTCCTAATATTTTTTATTTGTTTATTAGTCATAATTAGTCATTATCCAGTCTCCTATATTTTAGGAGAGAATATTCCACCTGGAGAATATTCTCTTTCAGTTCACACTTCAGTTTGACTAGTTGAGTTGAGTTTAGATGTTGCATTGGGATCATCACCATCCAACATTGGGATCATCACCATGCTAATTCGAAATTTCCTTGGTATCATCACCAGAGTGGCGCATTATCCTTGATTACCTCAGTTAACTCCTCACTACTCTTTGTTCAGTTAGTTAATTGAAGACTAGTTGACTAGTTAACTCAACTAGGTGGCAGTTCACTCCCGTAACTGCCTGAGAGACTAGAATAGGTGGCAGTTCACTCCCGTAATTGTTGGTGTGTGTCCAGATCACTCTAGACCACCACTATGGTGACTTGGTTCACCTAAAGTTGAACTCATTGAGTTATACAGAGTATATCATGTGTAAATTATTCATTATTCACAACGGTTAATGAAAATTCTTCCATTCTTTCTCTCCTTCTTCTTTTTCCAATTCTCTCTGCAAATGTGTGTATTATTGTTTAGCTAGATATATTCTATGCAAGTTCAACACATTTACATGGCAGAAACTGGGTTTCCCTGATCTCATCCCATCAGACATCACTCTGAGAGCTTATGATGGACGACCATCCTCTCCTGAAGGGATTTTTCAAAATGTCCCCGTTGAACTCGAGGGAAAAACTATCCTCATTGACATTGAAGTTATCAATGCTCCACTTGATTACAACATTTTGTTTGGGTGTAGCTACATGTATGCGATGAATTTTTTAGCCTCTTCAGTGTTTCACACAATGATGTTCCCCCACAACGGGAAAATCGCCACCATTGACCAAGTATCACATTATGAGCCCAACCCTTCCTCCATTGACCAACCTCTCGTTCACACTAATCCCGAGACCTACCCACTCATTGAGATGGGTCCCAGAATTTTCAAAGACCCATCCTTACTAGGGACATACCATGGAGAACCTCCTCTCATACATCCCTTAGCACAAGTATGTGTCATCTCCTCCAATGGAACAAAAACTGGAGATACCCTTCCTCCCATAGAGGCTTCATTATTATTTGACGTCCCACTAGCCGCAGAGATCCTTCCTTAGGAACCCCTTGAGAACCCTCCATCTCCCCCTGTTGCTTATTATACCCTCCCCCAAGGCCACATTCCAGTTTGGGAGACAGACCCCCAAGCCATTACCCAAATCCCCCTCTTTTACCCCCCGCCGGGTGTACAATCATTCCAGGTAGCCTCAACACTTACCCTTCCCAATATAGTGCTAGAAATCCCAGTATGGTATCTACATCCACCTAAGATGGTCCCTCAACCATCCCTCCCTCCCCAAGAAGGAACCCCGATGCAAATTCCAATACTTACTCCAACCACACCACCCTCACCCCCACTCGCTAACACCAATACTATAGTTGGGGGTAAAAGGAAGAAGAAAGAGCCCACTGCTCCACTTCCCCCATGAGTTCAGCATCCTTGCGTAGTATGCGAGAAATATGGACACCCCAATAATAAATGTGTGTCCCTCCTCGAGCTACACAATTTAATTCAACTACCTCAGGCAATGACACCACTGATTGCTTCCTCTAGTTCACCCAGTACTACCGCCATTGCATCCCCTACTATAGTTAGCAAAGGTCTGCGAACCAAATTCGCATGTGCCATCTATTTAGAGTATGGCCATTACACCCACCATTGTGTGGCGTTACTGAAATTTTGACAAACACTAAAGACAGTCCGTCGGAGCTTCCAACAAGAACCTCCTCCATCTGCATCATCTCACACACGAGTCACTGACATCCACTATGTCACGACCTCTATCAATGAACATATGTGATGTCCTTGCACTCTATGTGAATCACTTGATCACTTCACATATCAGTGTCCCACGATTATTGAATATAGGCGTCGTCAAATGGACCTTATTCAAACTCCTCCCATCCCCCCACTGCCAGCGATGCCTATATTTCCCCCCACTACCAGCGATTCCTGTGTGGCGTTACTGAAATTTTGAAAAACACTAAAGACAGTCCGTCGGAGCTTCTAACAAGAACCTCCTCCATCTGCATCATCTCACACACGAGTCACTGACATCCACTATGTCACGACATCTATCAATGAACATATGCGATGTCCTTGCACTCTATGTGAATCACTTGATCACTTCACATATCAGTGTCCCACGATTATTGAATATAGGTGTCGTCAAATGGACCTTATTCAAACTCCTCCCATCCCCCCACCACCAGCGATGCTTGTATTTCCCCCTACTCCCTCTCCAGATATTGTTTATATTTTCTCCCCTGAGCCTGAGGGAATTCCCACTCCTCCATGGTTCACAGATAGTCTGGAGGAGGATTTTCCCCCAAATCCCCCCAATTCTCCCATTCATTTCCCCACATAAATATTACGTCCAACTTCCATTTTTAACCCACAATATCTCCATATTTGGTTTATGTCAAGGGAACCATCGCAACCTACTTGTGACACCCCCTCTCCCTTATCACCACCAGAATATAACAACACAGTGACAGTCACCAATGTTATTCCCTTGGATCCACTAGATTCTCGACAGTTCTACTAAGACAAAAACATCCTCGAAGAATTAACTTCCCCTGATTTCCCATGGGATCCGGTCCATCACCAAGTGCTCTTTCTCTCATAGGACGCATTTTCACCTCCTAACCAAAACACCATGTACGCAATTGAATCCAAAAATTTTATCCCATCAGGGTAGATAGATTGGTTCAATAACCCTATACCTGTCCCCGACGCTTTTGAAGAAGGCAACATGGCCAACATTTCCCCCACCATCAAAATCGATATTTCCATCAAGCTTGGAGTTATAGAGGAAATCACCATCGGCGTCGCATGCCCTCCTAAATATATCTTAGCTTACAAAGCACTTTTTCAGGAATACTGAGACATTTTCTCCTGGTCATACACGGAAATGCACGGCCTCGATCCCTCTATTGTCGAACATCGTATTGACACATGGCCTGATATCACTCTCGTTCGTCAAAATAAATTCCCACTACACCCACCCAAAGCAGTGGTCATCAAATCCATAATTGACAAATTATGCGTTGCAGGGTTCATATACCCCATCGCATATACATCATGAGTCTTCAACTCCGTCCCCGTTAACAAAAAGTAGGTCACTATCCGTGTCTGTACGGATTTTCGTGATCTCAATCACACTTGTCCCAAAGACAATTTTCCAATGCCCTTTATCGACCAAATTATCGATAATTGTGCTGGCCATGAAGCTTTGTCCTTCATGGACGGTTTCTCTGGCTATAACCAAATTCAGATCTGCCCAGTTGATCAATACAAAACTGCATTCACTACCCCCTGGGGTAATTTCACCTATCGTGTCATGCCCTTTGGCCTCAAGAAAGATGGTGCCACTTTTCAAAGGGTTGTGACATACATATTTCATGATCTGGCTCATATCATCGTCGCATACTTGGACGACCTCACCACCTGATCCAAGCAACACACTCAACATATCGAGGATTTACAAATCATCTTCCAAAGGTATCGTCAATACAATATCTGCTTGAACCCCCTCAAGTGCGTATTTTGAGTCACCGTTGGCTGCCTCCTTGGGTTCATCATTTCTCAGAGTGGCATTATTGTGGGCCCCCTCAAGGTCCAAGCCATCACAAAAATTCCCCCACCATGAAATTTATGCCAACTACAAAGATTACAAGGCAAAGCTAACTTTCTACGACGCTTTGTCCCAGATTACACCACTCGCGCACATGGCTTCCTTCGCTTGCTATGCTACGACATCCCATTTCAATGGGATGAACATGCCCAGTCCACTTTAGAAAACCTTAAAGGGGCACTCTCCAACTCCCTATTGATTAGTCCACCTGACTATGATCGTGACTATATCCTCTACTTATCAACATCATTCGTCTCAGTAGCAGGAGTTCTCATCCAATTAAGGGATGATGCTCATGAGCATATCATTTATTATATTAGTAAGAATCTTTTAGGACCACCCTTGAAATATAATCACAAAGAGAAACTCGCCCTTGCAGTTTTCCTCGCAGTTCAGAAGCTACGCCATTACATTCTGCTTCAAACTACCAAAGTCATCGCAGATTCCAACCCAATGCAATACTTGCTCAGTCGTCGGAAAATCAATGGCAACTTTTCTTGATGGATCGTTATCCTTCAGGAATACGACCTCGAATTTTCCACACCCAAGAGAAAGAAATCCCTCATCCTTTCCAAACTCATTACAACATTTCCTTGCTGAACTCCTCAGGCCGTCATCTTTCCTCGGCCCCCGGGGAGCATTTTTCTCACATCACGCCCAAGTACGCATGCTCCTGTTCAAAATTATCAAATAACCATAACATGTTCTTTATCTTCAGATATTGTTTACATTGGGTATTTGGTTTTCATGTGTGTAGGTACTTGGTCACCACAAATCAACATGACCCTTTCACGTATAATATTTCTACTGGCATGTAATCATTCCCTCTGGATATCAATTGCATCTCCCAGTCACACCCTCTGCTCTTTGCCTCTAAGGTCCCCTCATCCAGCTCTGCAGTACTCACACCTCCACTGCATTTCAGTACTGTCACCTGGTAGCACTCTTCCCCACATGAGTTGTCCCATTTATAATCCCCTTTGACACTTTGACACTCATGTTGCTTTCACCCCTTAGGGATAGGAGTCCTCATAGTCTTTGCATTCCCAAGACTTAGCCACATTCTCCTTCTCCTCATTTTTCTAACTTCCCCATAATGGACCCCCAAGTAATCTCGTCACGATTCATATTTTGACTACACCTTCGTAGTATCAATTATCCCTCCATCTCCTCCACCATCATTTTTCCCATCTACAGATTGTCCTCCATTCATTTTTCCTAATACAGAAACCCACCTATGGGGCCCCCACCCTTAACCTATTTTTCACGCAACTTGCACCCTCACAAGCCAAGACATATTGCACTGGGGCACCCATTTCTATATCTATACGATCATCCCCAATGATTATTTATTTATTTGGTAATTGTAAAAAGTCTTTGTTTCCATCCTTTACATAGTTTTTTTGTCGTCACCTTTGGTGACCATCTTTTTTTTCGGCAGAAGAAACCCATGTCTCCCTCAGTTGGGGCATTCATTACCTTCCACTTTTTTTGACATCGTTCATAAACCTGAGAATCCCCCAATCCATGTACCTATGATCTCTGAGTTTGTCCACTTTGTCATGTCTCTGGCACAATCCCACCTACGTCAGTGATCCCTAACTCTAGATTCAATTTCACGATTGTTGCCACTCATACTTCACATATATCCCCAACCAAGGGCAGCCTTGAGCCTCACCACTTTTTTATTTCGTCCATGTCACTCATCAGTTCCTGATCTTATCCAGTGGATTTCTTGAAGCCCTTCGCTTCTTGGAGTCGCGTCTCCCTTTCTGTCAACATCAGCATAGTTTCCAGACGAGCGACAGTATCTTGACTCTCATTACCTTCACAATGAAGAGTATCGGATGGCACAACGCGAACTATCATTGCTCTTTGTTGTCATTGACCCCCATGACATTCAACTTCAACACTTTATCATGTTGCGGTGGGTCTTAATTTGCAACTATTGCATTTGTTTTTTTATATATTTTCCGAAGACCTCTGAAATTTTATAGGCTATCAATGTCTGTGTCTCATTGACACTTCTTACAGGTCTCATCACCTCTTTTCAAAGTTTTCTTACCATCAGAATTTTCCTCTTCCTTTATCAAACCACCCCCAAGGGTGCTGCAGTTATCTACACCAACACACAGCTTCAGTTACGGTATTCCACATTTTTGAGTTACATGACATGAGCATGGGGCATGCCTGCCTCCTTTGTACACAGTTTTATTTTTCACACCTTGTGAAAGGTTTGGGTCCTACAGGTTCCCCTCTCCCTCCAATGGGTCTCTCTTGAAACTCCTCACAACGCTCTTTCTTACAAAGGTACTCTCAGTAGAAGAAACATTGATGTATTTCAGTTATATGTATGCTCCTAACCTCACACATCAGGGGGCATATGTTATCACCAGAATTTCATCCGCAAAAGGTTATAGGAATCCAACATCTTCAACACACTCATTAGTTCACTCATGGACCAAAAATGCATTTCCAAAAGGTCCAAAACTATACAACCAGTTATAAAATCAGCATGTGCTAAGACTACACAGGAAGCGTGCACACATGCACCATTCAAAAACTCAAGAAAAACGCAAATGCACATGATGCGCGACTGTGGACGCAAAAAACCGTGCACCCCTCAGAACGACGCATTTATGATATTGGTCGGCCTTCCACCCACTTTTGGTTCAGCTTCCAAGTCGATTTGACACCCAAATCTCGACTGAATCTGACTAGGGGGCTAGTCAAAGACCTAAGGGTGCCCTAAAGGGCCCCTTGTTCACACTAAAGACTGGTTAAATAATGCCTCAAAGCTATGCTATAAAAGGAGGCCATTGGTGCACTATATTTTCAAGGAATTCATTTGTATTGTTATGCTTCCTATATTCTCTTGGAGGATCCTCTTTCCTCATCAAGGGCATACAAGCACCATTTCATTTATCCATTCATATCACCTCTTGAGTGAATGTGCTTTGGATTTTCTTCACCATTTCCTTTGGATTTTGGGGGTCCAAGAGCCCTCCCTTGGAGGAAGAAGGGACCCATAAGTCTCCATTTCTCTTTGGTGTTTTCCCACTAATACAATCCTATCCATTGGTGGAATGAGTGTTGTTTATTTTTGGTTTTAATGTTCTTATGCACTCTATTTTAGTTTCTTTTATTCTTCTTAGATTAGTTCTTTGTTTACTCCTTATGCTTGATGTTTCTAACTCTTTCATTCATTGTTGTCTTACCTAGCTAATCTAACTGGGCTTGTAAGCATCCCTATTTTGCCCATTCAGGTGACAAAAGGGGTGAAACAATATTGTTAATGGTTAATGCATGATTGAACAATCACATGGATATGCAGGATAATTGATGTTGTTTCCATAATGGCTAAGTTTTCACTGGATTTCCTAATTCACACTTTTCACTTTGCTATTGAAGTCAATATCGAGTTTATCCTGCTTGAATTATCTTTCATTGTTAAGTGTCATCGTGATATTATAAGACACCGGAGACATTCACACAACCATCAACACTATATTTGAGTTTTCATAGATTAGAAGATAGGTTTCTTGTTGTTGTAGGATAGATAGTCTTCTTGCTTTGGTAGATTAAAGAGTAGTTTGTGTATCATAGATTAAAGATTATTCGTTAATTCCTCTTGCTTTCAATCTAGTAGATTTCCTTTTGTATTAGAAATAGTTGTGAAGATTAGTTTAAGAATAGAGTTCACTTGTCTCTTAGCTTAGGTGTGGGCATAATGTTGGGCCCGTGATATGGTTAAATTAATGATGACAATTAGATTCTTTTTTACCGATATTATATGTATATTTTACTATTTTGAAGAAGTTTTGAAGGATTCTTGTATCAAATCCCCATAACTTATACCAGGTATGTATGATTTAACTTTTGCGATGATTTCAAGTATAATTCAACATGATTTAATGATTTCAAAGAGATAATTCATGATATGTGTGTCACAAGGGAAAATTGCAAGACGTTTTTGCATCTGACACTCTGTCTGGTACTCCATCTAGCACTATTACAGTAAGCTAACTTAAATCCTAAATTGTTGGAGCATGAAGTGGAATCTGAAAAATCTGACACATGGGTTTTGTGTGTAATATGCCCAATTAGGCCCCTAGAAAGTTGTTTCCTGAAATTATGAATGGATTAAGAGCAATTTTTGGTTTTCAATTATGCATCCGGTACTCCATCCGACACTTCATCTTGCACTAAAATCGTGGGCGATTTGGCAGTTATGGTATTGGCAGCCAATGATGGATGAATCAGAAACACGGGTTTTTCTTGTGCTCATGACCTCCAGCTATTGAACTCTTGACAACTCAATTTGGGTTGTTATGTGGGGCGATTATTGGCTCGCCTCATTTCTAGAAGCCACCGGCAGTTAGGGCATCTTAAATGCAATTAACTGTTTTTAGAGAGGATCGACCCTCCAACGGTCAATCTCTCATACTGTAAAGCTTATAAATACCACCTCAGTGGTTAGAAAATAATTAAGAAGAAGTTCAGGAATAGAGAGTTAGAGAGAAAGACAATTTTTATTGTTATTTTGCCACAATTGTGTAAAACCTATGTTTTTAGTTTTAATGGTGAAATCGCTTTGTTCAAGTTCATGATTCACATCTGAAGAGTAGCCACGACTTGTTGGGGGGGGCACCAGCAGTCTGGGTGAATATTTAGCTAGTTTTCTTGTGAATTTGAGTAGTGTAATTGTTATTTCTTCTATTTTCTGTATATGTGTTTTTATCTTCTTTTTATTTACTGTGTAATTGTTGTCCATAAGTTTAATTGTTTCAAGTTTCTTTTTGTAGGTTATTATGAAGGATAGTGTAATTAGAACGTGACTTTTTAATTAATAGGATAAACCTTGCAAGCTTAGACACTAACCCTTGTATGTAATTAGAAGATAACTAGAATTTCTACATGTTGAAATAGAGTCTAAAACAGAGTTAAAATAGGGTAGAACGGGATTAATAGTTTCTTTGACAAATTTTGATGGATGGATAATTGTTAGTTTAGTTTGTATTTATAGTTTGTTGATTTAATTGTTATTTAATTTTCTTATCTAGTTTTCTTAGTTAGTTCTTAGTTTGTTTATCTTGTTATATGCTGAAATAGAAATAAGATTTAAGATTGTGTCTTTATGAGTATTTTCCAATTGCAAATCAATTTGTTAAAATATGATTAGTTTAATTTATTTCATGCAATTTCTTTCTTAGGTCTAGGTTGCAATTTCAATTCATAGTTAGATATTGAGTTTAGTGTAGTATGAGTTTGCTTCAAGTAGTCTGGAGTGCAATTAAAATTCATAGAATAGCATCTTTATATTGTTAATGGTTAATGCATGATTGAACAATCACATGGATATGCAAGATAATTGATGTTGTTTCCATAATGGCTAAGTTTTCACTTGATTGCCTAACTCACACTTTTCACTTTGCTATTGAAGTCAATATCGAGTTTATCCCTCTTGAATTATCTTTCATTGTTAAGTGCCATTGTGATATTATAAGACATCGGAGACATTCACACAACCATCAACACTATATTTGAGTTTTCATAGATTAGAATATAGTTTCCTTGCTTTCATAGATTAGAAGATAGTTTTCTTGTTGTTGTAGGATAGATAGTCTTCTTGCTTTGGTAGATTAAAGAGTAGTTTGTCAATTATAGATTAAATATTATTCGTTAATTCCTCTTGCTTTCAATTTAGTAGCTTTCCTTTTGTATTAGAAATAGTTATGAAGATTAGTTTAAGAATAGAGTTCACTTGTCTCTTAGCTTAGTTAGTTGCTTATTGAGTAATCTTAATTAGTTTACTTTCTATAGAAGTTATCCTATGTTAGTTAGTTGTTTACTTGCTTTAATAGGTTAGTTGTTCACTTGTTTATTCTTGCTTTGATAGTGTAGTTTAGTGTAGTTGCTTGTTTCTTTACTTGCTTTCACAGGATAGTTTCTTATTGAATTTAAGTAGGTTAATTACAAGTAGTTTGATGTTGTTATTTTCTTATTAGATGAATAGTTTTCTTTTGCTTATTGTTATGATTGAACTAGTTTGATTTAAGTAGGGTTTTCATTTTATTTCCTAGAGCTATCCATCTATCCTTCGTTCAAAGGTTACTTAGGGTACATAGTTTGAGTTGCTTAGTAGAGTTTGATCATTAGTAGACCTTGCTTGAGTAGATTAGCCCTTAGATAGACACTTCTTTATTTAGACTATACTACTACCAATCCTTCTACCTTGGCATATATTTTGCTACAAATCTAAGTTTACTTACCCCAGGTTGACAATTTAATTGAGGGTTTTTAGTGTGTTTTTAGTGAATATAGAACACCCATCATTTTTGGTGTCATTGTCGAGGAGTTGTCTCAAGGTAGGAAATAGTTAGGAAATATATCACTTTTAAACCTTAGCATTAGTTTGGTGGTGGGGTGACTTTAAGGCGAGAGGTAAGAATCTGTGCATCTGCTATAGAAGGTTCCCCCAAACCCAATGGTAGTTTTTCTTTTTGTTTTTGTTTGCTTTCATGGACAGACCTAGAGACCCAAAAGGTAGATACATTAAATCTAAATCAGATCTTTCAACTAAGGTTCCTTCCGACCTTTTTGGGGGGAGGAACGTTCCACTCATAAGTTTCACAGACCAATACCGAAAAACCGGAGTTATCTCAACCCAAAGAGCTAAAGTTGTCTCTGAAGAGACTAAGACATGGAGCACTATAGAACAAAAAATTGAAGCATCAATAATAGTGGAACAGGAGGCAAGACCACTCGAGCCTTCTGTAGAACCAAACAATACAACCTTTGTTTTCTTACCACCATCAGGAGATCCTAACTTTGTGGGCATCATCTTTGTCTGAACCAAGTTTTATCAAATGGCAAGATGAAATCAGAAGCAACCATTAGCCTGAGGGAACTTTCTCAAATCCTAGTAGCAGCCGGGATTTCTTCTTTTCAAGAAGAACATATTTTGGCAGCAGCCAAAAGTATATCTACCTCTCTGGAAATATTAGAAGAATCAAGGTCCTATGAGCTACAAAATGATTTTCCTTGCCAAACTACGAAGGAAGATGAAAAATTATGGACTACATCTAGTGGAGAGCAATCATTAAGACCTGATATTGAGGAGTTCTCAACATACATCTTAGCAGATCCTTTATGTACTTCAGAAATCAATCATCCAGAAGAAGAGGATCGACATAACATGATGAAGGAGAACATAGAAATTATTGTTGATGAACATCAATATTACATTGAAAGTTGGTTTCAAGAGGTCATCAGGCCACAATACTATACTCTTCTTCAACACCTTCTGATGCCAAAACAAGTAGGTTGGTTGGTTCTTCATATCCAGGTAATCATTGCGGTAACTTTTTCATATGCGGATATGAGTATGTTTCTTATCTTGCTTCGCACATGGTTACATTGGAAAAGTTCTTACACTTGAATAAAGATTTTCCTTTCTTTTTAGGTAGGGTAGGATAATAAATAAAAGTTGCATGTTGTTAGTTTAGCTTAAAGTCTAATGCAACCTCATTTTACATTTTCTTTTAATAAAAGAACTATGAGATACATGTTCCTATGACTTGATCTCAATGATCTCATTATTTTATTATATTTTAGAGTGTGGTTTTTGCAAACAGTTTTAGATATCTCTATAGGTATTTATATCACCAAGGGTAGGCAATTCCAAGAAAATATAAAAGAAGGATTTTCTTCAAAAAAATTGTTATACTTGAACCTTGTTGTCTGCTAAGCATCAAATGAATAATGACTTGTTGCAGTTAACCATGTTTTTGCAAAAGATTTTCATCTTCTTTTCAAGGCATTTTAAGAAGCAGTTGCTCTTGCAAACCTTCACCACTATATAAGGAAGTGACACCGTAACCATCAAGCTTAGAGGTCTATCGTACAGTTTCTCCAAGAAACCTAAGTAAGTGAGTAAAGTATCTTTATTAAAGAGTAACAAGGAGGTCTGATTAGTGGTTACTCATGGAAACATCAAAATAACTTACAAAAGAAGAAAGTGATTTGAGCTTAGAGATACCTTTATGTTCTTTCTCAATGGTACCATCCACTTCACACTAAATAGCTTGATTATATCATATCTTTAGATAGGCCATGTCCACTTAGGTACCCCTTACATCAGGACAATCACTGAGGAATATAACAGAAAGTCATCCTTTAACATAAATACCATCCCAATTGAAAAAAGAAAGTAAAATTTGTTTTCAGAGTTGTCCCCCCATCTTCTTGCATAAATCAATCCTATACTAAAAATCTTAAAAGATGGAGGGCCAGTCTCTGAGGGTGTAAGAGGCTAACCTGTTGGGATACTGAACAGGTCTGTTGGCAACGGTTATCGGCCTGTGGTATGACTAGGTAAACCCACTAGAGTACTGAACAGGCTTGCTGGTAGCGGGGAATTCTACCTAGCGAGGATGGTAATCTGACAAAAATAAATAATAAATTTAAACTTGTCCTCATGAATGACATTAATTGTAGACAAAGCTGACATGAAGTATGTATGGTTAAGCTAAGTTTAATGAACTCCATAAAATTTCCATTGGGAACTAAATCTGAGACTATCTTGAAACCCTCTTGCCTACCTCTTCTTATCTATATATAGGATCTCCTATCCTATAGGTGGGGCCATCTTTTAACCATCTCGTCAGACCAATCTGTGAAATTTATCTCTACACTTAGCAAGCTATAAATCTTCGGTTATTGGGAGAACTAACTAGTTTCCTATATTTTTTATTGTGAGGTGTCACAATACTTAGGTGTGGGGGAGGTGTTCATGAGTTGACAAATGATAACATTGCCTAGAAGAAGTAAATATTTGTAAAAATTCATGTATTGTTTTCATGATACAGGTTATTACATCAGCAATCATTTTATTTTTGAAATGTTAATCTCATGTGTGCTATAAATTGTTGTACATACCCTTAACAAACAAATTTATTGGATTATTTTCATTACAGACTTTTCATTATAGGATTGAAATTACATAGTCTTATGTGAGTGGATTGAGTAAGCATGGTGGCAAAATCAATAATAATGGAACACTCGTATCCTGCCTCTGCTCCTATTCACCGTGTTCATGGTCTCTAAGGAATCAATTGCCTCAGCCACAAAGCTCCCAAGAGTTGGAGACCACTGATTTAAACACCACCAATTGCCAAGAGAAAGCTATAACAAGGTTTTCAAAACCGAATTTTAGAATATCTCTGGAGCTAATGGATACTCCAAGGAGTGGATAAAAGAGGAGCTAATCAACCCTATCATAGTCATCACCATATTGATTACATGTGAAGGTATATATTCTATCTTTAAATCCTGTCGCTTTCGATCATTAGCTCACTTTCAGTTCAATAATCCATTGAATTTTCCATTTTACTTCTTAAAGAGTCTTGAGAGGATGTCTTCCCAAGTGAGGAAGAATGCAACCAATCCCCATAACAACTTATTTCACCATGGCCTTATCAAACTACTTGTCTTATCCGAATTGGAGAAAATGTGGGATGAGTTCATTTACCAATTTGCAAACCCTCATCTTACAATCAAGACTAGCAAGAAGAAACTTGATCTAGGGATTGTTACTCCACCCAAACCCTCATGCTCAAGCTATTCTTTTACTGGACCAAAAGTCCAAGAAACTTGTTATACCCCTGCAGCCTCATCATGTAAGAAGACCAAGAAGCCTATTGCTAATTCACGGCATGAGGATGTGCCATATATTCGATCTGGGGGGAGTTTCATGAGCTAAAAAATGCTAAGCATTTCCCATTTGTATAGCAAACCCATGAGAAGAGGAAGTACGATTTTTGTCAAAATTTTGTCATACTATCTTTTTACAATGTCTTGGGATATTATATAAACAGTTGTTTGTATTGTATGCTAAATTATATACTTATGACATCATTGTGTGTGTTATAAGATTCCTATTCATTTTTATGTTTATGCTATAGAAGACTGCTTATACTTAACTATTCTTTGTGACAAATACAGAGCAATAACAACTGCTAAATACTTACTGCCATCTGTATTACAATATTATAAAAAGATGAACAATTTTCTGAATTGTTACGGATCGATGAAAGGCAATAAAATTCTCCTATTCACCATGCCTACCAGTAAAAACCAAGCCTTTTGTTAGTATCTATCAGTTTTGTCAGTCACCAGTGATCAAATTTACTCTTTCATGTGATTGATAGGGTTATTAGGTCAAATTGTTATATTTTGAAAATAAAATTATCAAATAAAATTTGACATCTCTTGGTTGTAAAATGGAAATTGGTGTGTCTAGGTGTAATTAATACTCCCTCCACTCATCCAAGGTCATAAATTTTCATCATGGTCATGTCATCATTCCTTGTCATAAATTTTCAAATGATTGTCTTGGTCAAGTTTTACTTCAAAATTGGTTTCTGAATTAAGGAAGATGAATTTGAAAAAAGTGAAAGAGGTTTATTCCAATAATATACCAAGAAACAAAAACGTCCTTCATTTTATGCACAGGTGTTATTTTTGAGATAAATTCCCCAAATACAGTCGCTATAGGAGGGTTCCTGCACATTTGGACAGCTTGACTTCAAGTCAATTTTTCAGAGGTTTGGAGAAGGCATTTTTAGTGCTTGATGGTTCCATTGTGTAGAATATGTCATACAATTTCAAACCATGCCACTTTCGGCCAAAAAATCCTCTGGGAAGGCCTCCAAAAACCCTCTCAAAGACCACACTCTGTTTCTACTGAGAGCACGCCGCGCTTCTATAATTTTTGAGTAACCAAATTCAAGTTGGGATTATGAACAAATGGGAAATTATTTTTGAAACTTGGAGGAGGTTTCTATTCATAAAATACCAAAAAACAATAACCTCTCTCATTTTTTGAATATAAGTTATGTTTTGGGATATATTCAATTCTCTTAGAGTCCTAGTTTTTAAGAAAATAAAACACTATGTTTTTCCTGTTTTAGACATGTTTTCTTGTCGTGTTTTCCTAACCGCTGAAAGTGAATTTTTGAAAACCAAGAGAGGTTGTTATCAAGGACATAATAAAAAACAAAAACATCTCTCATTTTTTACATAGGAGTTATTTTTCTTGTATTTATAGGTGTCACTTTGATACCTATTTTTCACAAGTTTGCTAGGCCAGAATTGTTGCGCTTATGGGAAGTCATTTTTGGAACTAATTTTGTAGAGGTAAAATTGTGTTTTTGCATGTTTTAAAGGATCAAGGGTATAATATACATCTCAAGGCTTCCTCACATGTCATCAACAACCTCCAAAAACTCCAAACCCTCCAGTTCAAACTTAGAGAGCATGAAACACTAAGTCGTCATTTACACCATGATAACGTTGTCCTACAAGCCAAGATGAATTATCTACAACGTTTGGTTGATGATATGAATACCACCAATAATAGTCTCTGGATACAATTGAAACATCACAAAAGGCCCAAGACAAAATCCCCCAGGCAAGAGGGAGAATCTTCTAAAGCTAATACACTGCCTCCTTCGCAAGTCTAGTCATGTTGGGTGATTTATTTTTGTTTGCAGTGGGACCTACAAAATCTTAGGTGTGGGGGTAATGTTGGGCCCGTGATATGGTTAAATTAATGATGATGATTAGATCATTTTTTACCAATATTATATGTATATTTTACTATTTTGAAGAAGTTTTGAAGGATTCTTGTATCCAATCGCCATAACTTATACCAGGTATGTATGATTGAATTTTTGTGATGATTTCAAGTATAATTCATCATGATTTAATGATTTCAAAGAGATAATTTGTGATCTGTGTGTCACGAGGCAAAATTGCAAGACGTTTTTGCATCCGACACTCCGTCTGGTACTCCATCCGGCACTATTACATGCAGCTAACTTAAATCTTAAATTGTTAGAGCATGAAGTGGAATCTGGAAAATCTGGCACATGGGTTTTGTGCGTAATATGCCCAATTAGGTCTCTATAGAGTCGTTTCTTGAAATTCTGAATGGATTAAGAGAAGATCATGGTTTTCAATTCTGCATCAGGTACTCCATCTGACACTCTGTCTTGCACTAAAACCATGGGCGATTTGGCAATTATGGTATTGGAGGCCAGTGAGGGATGAATCAGAAACATGGGTTTTTCTCGTGCTTGTGGCCTCCAGCTACTAAACTCTTGACAAGTTGATTTGGGTTGTTGTGTGGGGAGATCATTGGCTCGCCTCATTTCTAGAAGCCACTGACAGTTAGGGAATCTTAAATGATATTTACTGTTTTTAGAGAGGATTGACCCTCCAGTAGTTGACCTCTCAGCCTATAAAGCTTATAAATACCACCTCAATGGTCAGACAATAGTTAAGAAGAAGTTTAGGAATAGAGAATTAGAGAGAAAGACAATTTTTATTGTTATTTTGCCAAAATTGTGTAAAACCTGTGTTTTTAGTTTTAATGGTGAAATCGCTTTGTTGAAGTTCATGATTCGCATCTGAAGAGTAACCACGACTTGCTGGCGGGCCCACCAGTAATCTGGGTGAATATTTAGCTAGTTTGCTTGTGAATTTGAGTAGTGTAATTGTTATTTCTTCTATTTTCTATATATGTGTTTTTATCTTCTTTTTATTTACTATGTAATTGTTGTCCATAAGTTTAATTGTTTCAAGTTTCTTTTTGCAGGTTATTATGAAGGATAGTGTAATTAGAACATGACTTTTTAATTGATAGGAGAAAGATTGCACGCTTAGACACTAACCCTTGTATGTAATTAGAAGATAGCTAGAATTTCTACATGCTGAAATAGAATCTAAAACAGAGTTAAAACAAAGTAGAATGGAATCAATAGTTTCTTTGACAAATTTTGATGGATGGATAATTGTTAGTTTAGTTTGTATTTATAGTTTGCTGATTTAATTGTTATTTAATTTGCTTATCTAGTTTTCTTAGTTAGTTCTTAGTTTGTTTATCTTGTTATATGTTGAAATAGAAATAGGATTTAAGATTATGTCTTTATGAGCATTTTCCAATTGCAATTTAATTTGTTAAAATAGGATTAGTTTAATTTATTTCATGCAATTTCTTTCTTAGATCTAGGTTGCAATTTCAATTCATAGTTAGATATTGAGTTTAGTGTAGTATGAATTTGCTTCAAGTAGTCTAGAGTGCAATTAAAATTCATAGAATAACATATGTATATTGTTAATGGTTAATGCATGATTGAACAATCACATGGATATGCAGGATAATTGATGATGTTTCCATAATGGCTAAGTTTTCACTGGATTGCCTAATTCACACTTTTCACTTTTCTATTGAAGTCAATATCGATTTTATTCCTCTTGAATTATCTTTCATTGTTAAGTGTCATCGTGATATTATAAAACACCAGAGACATCCACACAACCATAAACACTATATTTGAGTTTTCATAGATTAGAAGATAGTTTTCTTGTTGTTGTAGGATAGATAGTCTTCTTTCTTTGGTAGATTAAAGAGTAGTTTGTGTATCATATATTAAAGATTATTCGTTAATTCCTCTTGCTTTCAATTTAGTAGATTTCCTTTTGTATTAGAAATAGTTGTGAAGATTAGTTTAAGAATAGAGTTCACTTGTCTCTTAGCTTAGTTAGTTGTTTATTGAGTAATATTAATTAGTTTACTTGATGTAGAAGTTATCCTAGGTTAGTTAGTTGTTTACTTGCTTTAATAGGTTAGTTGCTCACTTGTTTATTCTTGCTTTGATAGTGTAGTTTAGTGTAGTTGTTTGTTTCTTTATTGCCTTCATGGGATAGTTGCTTATTGAATTTAAGTAGGTTAATTACAAGTAGTTTGTTGTTGCTATTTTCTTATTAGATGAATAGTTTGTTTTTTCTTATTGTTATGATTGAACTAGTTTGCTTTAAGTAGGGTTTTCATTTGCTTTCCTAGAACTATCCATCGATCCTTTGTTCAAAGGTTACTTAGGGTACATAGTTTGAGTTGCTTAATAGAGTTTGATCATTAGTATTCCTTGCTTGAGTAGATTATCCCTTAGATATCCACTTCCTTATTTAGACTATACTACTACCAATCCTTCTACCTTGCAATATATTTTGCTACAACTCTAAGTTTACTTACCCCAGGTTGACAATTTAATTGACGGTTTTTAGTGTGCTTTTAGTGCATATAGAACACTCATCGGTCTCCTCATCTTCATTTTCTATTTTAATAAATGGGGAAGATACAAATTTATTCAGGAGCGATCGCGGATTACGTCAGGGATGCCCTTTATCCCCGTTGTTATTTATTATGGTATTAGAAGGTGTTAGTTTACTACTAAAAGAAAGAAAGAAGTTGGGAAGATCTCAGGCATTAGATTATTCAGACTGATTAAGATCATTCAAATATTATTTGTGGATGAAAAACACTTCAATCAATGAATGGAAATAAATTGATGGTATCATCATTTTTTTCTACAAAGCATCAGGTTTAAGGGTAAATGTATAGACGTCCATTGCACTACACATTGGATTATCAGAGGTAGACTTGGCACCGTTTAGGACTGTTCTTCCATATAATTTTTCTTTGTTGTCCACAGGGTTTAGATATTTGGGTTTCTACTTGACTACTGGGCCACAAAAAAGCACAAACTGGAACTGGCTATTGTCCAAGATGGAGAAAAAAATAGATCTCTAGTGTAATAGATGGTTATCATTGGGGGGACGTTTTATTTTGGTAAAATCGACCCTTGAAAGTCTTCCTGTATACTGGTTGTCGTTGGAAACCATCATGTGCTCTATTTTAAACAATATCAAGATTATTATGTTTAATTTACTCTAGATAGGAAATATGGATTCTTCTTAGTTACATCTTTGCAGATGGGCTTCGTCGGCTAAACCAAAATTCTATGGAGGTTGGGGGTTCCGCAATATCTTTCACTTCAGTAAATCATTAGCAACAAATACTCTCTGGAGGGTTCTAATGGGTGTAGGCATTTGGCATGATGTTATAAAAGATAAATATTTCCCATCTTCCATGGTTATAAACTAGCTCAGATCGCCTACTTTCATTCCGACAGCAGTCTCAAAGATTTGGGGTGGACTCCTAAAATCCATTCACCTGATCACACAGTGGCTAAGTTGGATACCTGGTTTGAGACACCTTTTGGCTATTAGTAGAGACAAGATATTGGGTCTAGAGGACAGATCTTACCTCTCTCCTGAACTTGTTTCTTGTTTAAGAAAAAAAAGATCTTTGTTCTCTCACAGGCAAGGAACCTTGGTGGACTTGATGGACACTCGACTAGCTGGTAAAGATATGGGGACCTTCGCCTCTCGGGTTCGATGGTTGTTGAATGGGAGTGCTACTGCAAGGCTCTCAATAGCTCTGGATTTTCAATAAATGATGGCGATGACACTTTAATGTGGATGGGAGGTGACCATTTAGGATTCCTTTCTGGAAAAAATGTTTACTTGGATATTCTCTCCACTCGGGATTGCTTGGGATTGATGGATGGAGGCATGGATTATGGAAATGGGCCGTCCAACTTAAGATAAAATTATTCACTTGGCTGGTTGTTGAGGGAAATATTCATACATGGGATACGCTACAAAAAAAGGGATGGGAAGGCCCTAGTCAGTGCCCATTATGCAAGAGCTATGTCGAAGACACAAGTCATATTTTCATCAATTGCATCTTCACTAAATAAATATGGAAATGATTAAACACCCTTTTGAGTATTAAGGATGCATGGATAGGTCCAACATTGTTGGTTTTTTATAAATCCTGGACAAAGGACAAAACAAACATATCTTACCTCCCAGCCCTCACCTATTGGTATATCTGGTTAGAGAGAAACTCTGTGATTTTCAAGAATACTTCACCTTCTGCTATTTCTGTAATCATAAAAACTAAGGGTTCCCTCAATTCGAAGTCTGGTATACAAAAACCCCTACAAACCCGTGCATTTCCTTTATCTCACCAGACGGGATACACACTAGCTTGTTTTGATGGTGCAGCTCGGGTTGATGGAAAACAATGTGGTGCAGGGGGTTACTTTAAAACACACGAGTCCACTGTGATTAGATGGTTGATGAACTGTGGGGAGGGTACTAATACAAAAGTTGAACTTATGGGGTCTAGGAAACATTGACTTTAGCACTCCACCTTTCTTATCATAAACTACAGATCCTAGGAGATTCAAAAGTGGTCATAGATTAGCTAAATAAAAAAGGCAGATTACAAGCATGTGTTACTGAGGGCTAGAAGATCAAAGTCTGAATTTAATCAAAGAATTTTAGGTAACAAGATTTCAGCATATATATAGGGTACACAATAAGGAGGCAGACATTTTATCAAAGAAATCATATCAAGAACCCGAAGTCATAATCTCCTTTTACTATTGGAAAAATGGCACGGAAGGTCCCAGAAAACACATCCATTTGTTATAGTGATGCTACATCTTTTTGATTATGTGTTTTTATGAACACTTTGTTGTTTCTATTTCATCATGGAGCGGATTAGAATATTCAACCAATCTATAATGGCTAAGTTTTTTGTATTTCACTCTCATCTATGGGTTTTTTTGGAACTCTGCCTATATATCTTTTGTAATATCTGAATATCTACATGGACAGTTGTGGTCATGGTGATTTAAAAAAATTATATTCCTAATATAATTGAGAAATTTTCTTTTTGGAAAAAAAATTAAATAAATAAAACTTAAAATCAAGAAACATTAAGATATTCAAAGAAGTGTCGAGAAGTGTTGACAATGATCTTCCCAATTCCATTTTCCAACACAACTCCATATTTAAAGAACATATCTACTCCATAGTTCTTTCCACTTTTTATGTCCTTACATATTTATTTATTAATAATTATATATTTATCCATTAATAAACATAAATTTAAAAAGTCAAAAGTGTGTTACATTATTCTTTACTATTTAATTTCAATTATTGTAGCTAGTTTCAATTTTATTTGGTTTTTTTTTTATGTTTCATCAAATTTAGTTTTAAAAAACTAGAAGAAAATAAAAACTAAATTAAAAAAATTATATATCAATAATATCTAAATTATATGATTAGCCAAAGGATAAATGTGAATGTCATGGAAATCCCATTTAGATTTATCTTAAAATCTTTGTCAAATCTTTTATCTAAAATAAGGTTTTGATAAAATAGTTTTCTTGGCTTAAATCACAATTCTCAATTAGATTTTTAATATCATTAATATCCAAATTATGTGATTAGACTTGAATATCTTGTAATCAATATTCATCACATGTTCAATTGGAACTATAGCATTGAAAAAATGATAAATGGAGGGTGGAAAGCTTATTATGAGCTTGAAAATAATTGTAAATTAGCAGACCTTTGGCTATGGAATAAGAAAAAAACTCCTCTTTGAGACTCTAGTCACTCATGTATTTTATATGGATGTGAAGTTTGGGGATGTAGTATCTCTTGAGAATCTTGGAGAAAGATAGAGTAGATCCCAAATAATTTTATCACTTATAATCTCAAAATTAAAGATAATACACCCTATCTTATCCTCCTCATAGAAGCAATCCTTTCCCCTATTAAGATCACAACTATGATTAGGTAGCTAATGTACTAGAACAATATAAACAACATGGATGACATAAGGCTCCCCCAAATTTCTTTAGACTCCAGCCAAAATCACGGATGGCTTAAGAGTGGATGACACAATCATGTCAAGTCTTGGCTAAATCATTGGGGAATAAAGGAAGAAGTTATTCTACAAAATATCGATGATATTAAAAATATCATTAAATCTAAATTTAAGGAGAAACTTTGGTGCGATAAAGAATTAGAGGGTAAAAGAAAATTAAGATGCCATAAGGAGGTGGTTAACCCTAATCTTGAAGATCAAAAGTATCTCTATATTTTGACTAGTGTAAGGAAGATAATCAATATTGCTAAAATAAAAACTAATTCTCATGCATTGCATAGTGAAACTAGATACAGTTGGAAAATTCCCAAAACACCATGGCATGATTAAAGAATGTGTTACCTTTGTAACACTCAAAGGGTTGAAGATGAAAAGAATTTTCTTCTAGAGTGCATTGCATATACCCAAATTAGATCTCAATTTCAAAATATTTGTCACAATACCAACCTTCCTAACCTTCTAAGTCATCAAAACTACATTGATCTTGGAATGCTTCTCGTAATGCTTTTCAAACATGGATGTTATAGAAAGATTTGCCTCACCCTATGCAATCTTGCACAGAAGGCCTTTTTCCATTTCCCCATGCATACTCGTCATCCCTTTTTGCAAATCCCAGAGATAAAAATACATTTTTTCCACATATACGCACCTTGCCTACTATACAGCATGTGTATACGCGGGTTGCACCACTACAGCCCGCGTACATCAGAATATGTGCCCAAAATTGGAAAATGGTGTCGGGTTTCCATGTCACGATAGGAGATCAATTATCCTTGGTCTTCCATATACTAGAAACATTCTGACTCGGCCCTTTAGTTCCACTTGAAGGTTATAAATGGGCCAATTCCGAGCTATGGAAAAGAGGAGAAAGAATTAAACATTGAGAAAAAAGTTACTCTGGAGGAATTATTCACTTCACATTGAGTCTGCATCCCTTTGTCCTTTAAGTCTAAACATAGTTTTCAACCCCCGAGATCTTCCCTTATTGAGTGAGAACTCCATTTTCTCTCTTACATGAGCTTGTCTTTGGTGGAGGATTGAAGTGGTGGAGGCCCAGCTGGAAGGAACTTAGTTTCTCTTTTTTGAACCTTACCGACACAGAAGTCTGTAACTTATTCACTTCAGCCTATCATATCTTAATAGAAATACTCTTTTCTCGTCCAATTTATATCTTGCAAATATTTTAATTATTATTCCATGGGTGTATTTGTTATGAATGTTAATGGATTATGTTATTGAGTGTTCTAACATCATATATTATCACCATATGCTTACTTCGCTTGGTTGTTGAGGACTAGTTGCAGGTATATTGCTTTGGGTCAAGTGCTCAATGGTGGACTTCATCGAATGTCTGGACGAGGTAGGCCTTTTATCTTGTCTTTCTAGCATATTTGTTTATATAGAATACTTCAGAATAGAGTTTATTTCTGCATTCATTTTCGTTTGTTGTAGTTTTCCCCTAGCCACAAAGAGATTTTCTTCGTAACAGAATTGGAGACCGTACTGGGGATGAATCTTCTTTTTGGGGGGTTTGGAGTGTTTTTCTCCTTAGATTTCTCTCGTTCATATTGTCTTTCTTGTCGTATCATTGCTTGATAGCCTCTATTCACTCTGGGTCTGATTCGTTTAGCCTTCTCCTTAATCTAGTTGTGTTTTTTACACATATACGTGGATTTTTGCTCGACAATCGCGTATATACGTGTGTTGTCCTTCTGCAAGTTGTGTACATATGCTCTTTTCCCTTGAAAAGTCACGTACATCAACCTCTTTTTCTTATTTGTTGGGTAGGTTTCAATTATTGTCGAGTCTTCTTGGGTCTCTATAGTGACTATTAAGTGTCTGTGGAATGATAAGAAACCTGTCTTTGGTTGAATTTTTGGTTGGTGCCTTTCTCATCATTGTTTCATTTTGATTGTCTTTGTACATTGGGTTGGGTGTTTTTCTCCTTGGTATCCTACTTGAGTTGTCTCTTTATATACACAATAGACTCTATATATCAAGTTGTTGTTCATTCCATGCATTTTCATTTTTCTTATATTGAAAATACAAAAATATTAGGCCTTTTACATTGATTGGAATTTTGATCTTGAGTCTTTGTAATTTAGCTTAGTGCATGTAAAGAAAGATTGAATTTTTATTCAGAATTGCAGAATTGAATTGAAAGTTGCATTTTTAGGAAGCATATCATTCATTGGAAATTGAAGCTAGGACTTTGCATTGTTTCATATTCATTTACTTTACTTGTTGAGTAATAACATCACTAGTTTCAAGACCGCACCTTTTGAGTAAGCACAACCATTAAAATTAACACTATAATTTAAAATTGATTAGTAACAAATTTATTTTCTAGGGTGCACAAACTAGTTTAGGATTTAGTTCCTTGGAATAGGATTTTGTGAGTAAACTTCTCCAAGGATATTAAATCAACATATGTGTCTGACTAAGGGAGTGGAGAAATCCATTGTATAATCAGTAATATCAAGAGGCTACACTTACACCAAAGCTAATCACAAGGTTGTGTGAGGTCGGTTGAAGGGATATCCCCTCAATACCTTCTTAGCTTCAGAGATATTTCTGGGGATCTATTCGTATCTGGGGATCTTTCTAGTCCCCTTACCTCTGTGAGAGGTGGTACATTCAAGGTTTTGGACTTTTCTACCCTTCCCATACGGTGGAATTGACTTACAACTGCTTTCTTGTGCATCGGTTATATAGTGGTTGCTTAGTTTCTTGACTTAGGTGCCACATAGGTTACTTGTAGGGGTTATTCTGTAGGTACCCTAGATCAGATAAGGGTCGGAAAACACACAACATTTATGGAGGATTACCTCTCTGGAGGGATCTGAATGACTGGTTGTTAATCCCATGAGGGCCCTTATAACTGATTATGTTACCTCCGATATTTAGCAGGGAGTCTCAAGCCCCTCTTAGGCGAGGCATACCTACTTTAGGGAGGGAGGCCCCTTTCAGCCACTTTATCCTGTTTGTGTGCATATTGGTCATTTGATTATTTTTGGTGTGCTCTTTGATTACTAGTTGGCCTTAGGATTTGTTTTTATATCTTGAGTCTTAAGCCATCATGGAGTCTGACCAACTTCCCCGCCGGTCTCGCCGCTTGTTACAGTTACCACTGGATTTCGAGTCTTTGCCTTCTAAAAGGCGTACAGTTATTAGACGTGGTACACACACCTCCACTTTTCAGACTTGTGATTATACAAGAATGAGTATTGAACTGAGTCATCAAAATATTGGGATCCCCTCGACTCCTACACCTACTATAGTTAATGAAACCCCTTCGACTCCTGTAGCCACAATGGTTGTAGTGTCGGAGGCACCTATCATCACTGTTGTCCGTCCTATAGTGAATGCTCAACCTATTTCCATGAACCCATTTGGGTCTCTTGGTCACTCACTGGGCTATAATTTTCATTCCATCCCTATGGCCTCTAGTCCTTTTTCCTATGCTATGCTGAATTTTACCTCATAGTTTTCAAACTCCATCCTAGCTGCTAGCCCTAAGGATATCATTGGAATTGGGGGAACAACTTCTCCTTATACTCCATTCTCATTTCGTGGCTCTCAGATCCCTCAAACGACTCCTACTATGGGAGGCATTCCTTCTTTTAACCTCGGGTGTATCTCGAATGCTTCTGGGTGGAATAACCAACCTGGTGGACAAGCTTCTGCTCAAATTTCATCCTATACCCTCACCTCCTCAGTATTGATTCTAAACAACACATTTGACATGAAGAATCCACCTTTATCCTCTAGATTCACACCCAGAGGGGGTCAGTTTCATTCCCTGGAAAACCCCCAACCTAGATCCACTCTGGCTGGGGGAAATTTTTATAAACCCCATTAGAACATTCCTACTAGAATGATGCCCAACCAACCTCTTATGAATCAGCCTAGAGGAGGGTCTTACAATCCCAGACAGGGCCATGCAGGTGCTTACCAAAACCCTGGATGGGTTGCAGTTCCCCAAACACAATATTTCCAGGGAGCTTGGGGCCAGGTGTCGCAACCCCGTCTCCCTTTTTTGGCCATGCTCAATCTACCAGACTTGTCTAAGTTGATGAACGACCTTGTGTGTCATGATCCTACATGGCCCTCTGTCCCCATCAAGCTTCCTTCGAATATTCTAAAATTCGAAGGTAAGAATGGTGAGGATCATGGTGATCACATTACTACCTTTCACCTATGGTGCTCTTCGAATTCCCTTAATGATGATTCCATTTGGTTTAGATTATTTCAATGCACCCTCATTGGGGTTGTTGTGAAATGGTATATCGAGCTACCTAGGGGGGCATATGGGACCTTTATTCAGATGGTTCTAGTCTTCCTTAACCACTTCCAATTGTTGGTTCATTACGATGTTGGCCTAGAAATTTTTTCAACTTTACGCCAAGACATAGCCACTCATATTTCGGTTCACATTCAGAAGTGGCATAGATGGAAGAGGTTGATCAAGACCTACATCCCCCCAGATTTCCTTAAGTCCTTCCAGCCTCCTATCTCGAAGGATGTTGCTACATCCTGGGTTACATTTGAGGAAGAATCAATCTTCAAAACCCAGCAATTAGATATTATATACGCTCAGTCTGAAATGTTATACCAGATTCTTTCGAATGCACCGCGGTCAAACTATGACCCTAAACAAAATCCTGGACCTCATGTTGATGGCATTGTAGGCTCCACCAATGTGAAATTCGCAGACTCAGTGATAAGCCATTTGAAAGAGTTGTCTCTAAACCGATCTGTAGGAGGGCCAACTTCATCTGTGTATTCAAATCCCACTCATTCGGTGGATATACATTCTGTGTAATCGTTGACCGGCCCAAATGGTAACCAGCAACCAGGCGGGAATAAGAAGAAAGGAAGTAATAATAATCATAAGGGTGGTAAGAATAATAATAAACCCAAGGACAATGGTAATAATGAGAAGATGAATAATAATGCTGATGAGGGCAAGAGAGAAAGGTGTAAGGTGAAATTTCCTTGTAAGATTTGTACAGACGATCACCTTACTCATTTATGCCCCAAACTTGTGGAAGATGCGAGGCTATTATCTCTACCACCCGTCGTGCTGACGAATCTTTTCCCACATAACTAACACTTGGCCTCAAGCTCCTCAAATGCTGGAAATGCTGTTGGTGGGAGTCAAAACCCTCTGCCACAAGATGGTGATCATTTGTGCATCAATATGGTCAATTCTCAGGTTAATTTAGCCATTTGGTCTCATGATTACAGTTCCTCATAGGATATACCTGGTGTAGAATCTCCTCCTCCTCCTCCAGAGACGCCTTTGCAAATCGAAAAACCAGAGTCATTGTCTCGTATTCCGAAAGGAGTATTCAAGTGATCTAC
This sequence comes from Picea engelmannii, assembly GCA_009831015.1. Lineage (NCBI taxonomy): Eukaryota > Viridiplantae > Streptophyta > Pinopsida > Pinales > Pinaceae > Picea > Picea engelmannii. Next base: position 472,169 of record ML781355.1, on the reverse strand, counting down.
CCACAATCCAAATGCTAGAGCCACCCAGAATTACTCTATTTTTGAGGACCTCGGTCAAACCCCTTGTGCGATGTCGGCTCTACAGGTACTCCAAACATGTCCTTCACAAAGGAATTCCTTGATATCTATGTTAGGAGATCTAGATCCTAGTGGCTCGAAAGTTATCAAGTTTAACATCACAGAGGTGAAGCCTCGCTTTCCTTACCATGTGGAATTTTAAATCCATGTGGGTTACTCGAAGTATGCCATCAAACATGTTGTTTTTTATGAAGGCATCTCTACATGTGTGATGTCCTTGATCTGCTGGAAATCTCTCGGCTCTCTGACTCTCTCCCAATATCTGACCATGTTGACTGCTTTTGACGGTCGTTCCTTCTGCCCTCACAATATTCTTCCTGCCTTTCTGTTCCAGTTAGGTGGGAAGATGGTAGAGGTGGATGTCGAGGTGGTTGATGCACCCCTCGATTATAACTTATTACTAGGATGCAATTGGACTTATGCTATGATTGTCGTCGTATCATCCATCTTCCGCACTCTTTGTTTTCCTCACAATGGGAAGATCGTGACGATCAACCAGTTGTCATTTTTGTATTCTATCCCCAATGCATCTGTTGGACCGTCGATCCCCGTGGTCGAAAATTCTCAGCCGACAATTGAGAATATCAGTGTCAGAATGTATTCATCCCTTATGGGTACCTTCGACTTCATGGCACCAATTCACCATGTTTACGCCATGTCTAGTAGGCACGTTTCGTCAGAGAGGTTCGTTCCTTTCCGCAATTCCTATTTTAACAATCGTTGGACCCTACCTTCCTTGACTTCATCTTGTGAAGGTAAATCACATGCTAGAATGGACATGCCACTATCAACAGTGTATATTATGTATCAAGTTGTTCTTGACTCTTCCACCGATCTCGATCCTATCACCTCGCCGACGGATGAGGAGGATCCTATTCTTAAGCCTGTATGGGCCACTTCATTGTCTTTCTCACATGACTGCCTCGATGAGACTTTTCCCTCAGATGAAGCCATCATCGAAGCCATGAATGGTTCTAACAAACCTTGGGATGATATGCATCATCACTCTTATTTTCTCCAAGAGCTTGCTAGAATCGAACAAGATGACTTTCGATCTACTTTGAGTGAGATAGTCGGTCATGTTGTAGTTCCACTAATACGCATGGCATTTATGCCGAAGGAAATATGGCTAGTATCTCTCCTACTATCACGATTGATATCTCTCGTACCCCTGGCAATATTGAAAATGTACACATTGGTGCAGATTGTTCACCATAAGAAATCTTGATCTACACTGAACTCTTCAAGGAATTCTGAGATGTATTTGCTTGGTCATATGAAGAGATGCTAGGAATAGACCCTCGTATTTTCTAGCATGAGATTATAAATTATATGGATGCTAATATTGTTCAAACAATGTCTTAGAGCTGTCAATCCCCAGAAGGCCCCTGCTATTAAGGCAGAGGTAGAGAAACTACTTAATGTTGTCTTTATCTACCCTATTCCTTTAACTAAATGGGTATCCAATCTCGTTCCTATAAATAATAAGCAAGGAACCATTTGTGTATGCATGGACTTTCGTGACCTAAACAAGGCTTGTCCTAAAGACAACTTCCCAACACATTTCATTGATCAGATTCTCGATGAGTGTGTGGGAAGCAAAGTGTTTTCTTTCATGGACGGATTTTCAAGGTATAACCAAATTCAAATTAAACCCAAGGATCAACACAAGACGACATTTATTTTTCCTTGGGGTACTTTCGCATACCGAAAGACACCTTTTGGCCTTAAAAACACTAGAGCAACCTTCCAACGTGCTATGACCTTCACATTCCACCATCTTAAGAATATAGTCGAACCTTATCTTGACGATCTTGTTGATCGCTCTCGTAAGAGAGTGGATCACTCTAAGAATCTTTGGCTAGTTTTTGAAATATGTTGTCATTATAGAATCCAGTTGAAGCCTCATAAGTGCATCTTTTGCGTTAGGTCAGGATACCTTTTAGGATTTTTAGTATCTGAGACCGGGATCATGATAGATCTGTTAAAGGTTGAGGCAATACTTCGATTGCCTCCCACGTGCACTATTCGACAACTTCAAGGTTTACATGGGAAAGATAACTTTTTACGTAGATTTATATTAATATATGCCAATACTACTAAGGGTTGTGTGCATCTTTTGAAGAAGGCACCCCTTTTTATCTGGGATGAGTGAGCCCAAGAGTCCTTTGATGCTTTGAAGAAAGCCTTGGTATCGACGCCTCTGTTGAAGTCTCCTAACTATAGTAGGGATTACTTGCTTTATGTTTTCGCATTCAAAGAGACTATTGGTATGGTTTTGGTTCAGGAGGATGATGAGCTCTGCGAGCACGTCATCTACTATCTTAGTCGAAACTTAGTCGGCCCTGAGCTCAATTATTCTCGCTTCAAAAAGTTATCTTTGGTTGTCATTCACCCAGTCCAACGTTTACGCCATTATATATTGATTTGAAAGACTACTGTGGTTGTTGATGTCAATCCATTTCAATACGTCCTTACCAGGCGTATCATAGGGGGAAAATACAATAAATGGATTGTCATTTTACAAGAATTTGATCTCGATTTCACTTCGATGAAATCCAAGAAATCACTAGTCTTTGCACAGTTAAGATCTGACTTCCCACGATTAGATGAGGATGTTATCCATGTTTATTCATTTGTAGATGAACACATTTTCCTTGTCTCATCGTCTGACTCCTGGTATGGATACATTGTTCTCTATCTTCAAACTTTGAAGTTCCCTCAGTATCTCTCGCGAGATGACCGACAATGTGTATGATACCAAGTTAAGAATTACATTATCGTCGGTGACACTTTTCATCATTGAGGAATAGATAATATCTTGCATCGTTGTTTAAATCAAGAAGAAGTTGAGTTATTTCTAAATGATTTCCACAGTGGGGCTTGTGGTGGTCATCTATCCGGGCTTGCAACAACCCTAAAAAATTTACGAGACGGTTATTTCTAGCCTTCTATATTTAAAGGTTGCATTGAAGCGGTTTAGAAGTGTCACACCTGGTAGGTGTTCACTCGTAAAATGAACTCGCATCCAGACCCTCTTCACCCAGTCATTATTGCCAGTCCCTTCACCAAGTGGTGGGTGGACTTTGTGGATTACAACCCAACTTCGGTTGGGGGCATCAACACATTATCGTAGCCATATACTACTTTACTAAGTGGGTCGAGGCCATGCCTACATTTAAATCCAGTAGGAAGATTGTCGCCTTCTTCATATTCAATCAAATTATCACCAGGTTCGGTATCCTGAGTGAGATTATCACTGATCATGGTAGTCAATTTCAGAATGAAATGATGGAAGAGCTAGCATCCAAGATGGGGTTAAAGCATGGTCATTCTTCCCCTTAATACCCCCAGGAAAATGGACAAGTAGAGGCCGTCAACAAGTCTCTCAAGACCATTTTGTAGAAAACTATCATCCATAGTAAATATGACTAGCACATTATGCTATATCCCGCACTCTGGGCATATCGAACCTCAGTCAAGACTACCACCATTCTCCTTTCCAGTTAGTACACGGTGTGGAGTCAATATTACATATTGAATGAGAAATACCTTCTCTTAAATTGGTAGTCACGCTCTTCCCTAACACTTACGATCTCGAGTGATGCCTCGTACACCTAGAGATTCTTGACGAGCAGCTTCGAGACGCCTCTACGGATATCAAGGCGAACAAAAGACGTGTCAAGGTCCAGTACGAAAAGCTTGTCTATCATCGTTTGTACGTTGAGGGTGACTTGGTCCTTTTATATGATCAAGCCAAAGAACTATTGGGGGAAGGCAAGTTCAAACCCATGTGGCACATTCCCTATATCGTGCGACACATCTTAGAAAAAGGAGCCTATGAGTTAGAAGATTATGAAGGGAACATGTTGGTCGAGCCCAAGAATGGGCTCTACTTGAAAATATATTACGCTTGAGCCCCAAGCTTGGGCATAACTCTTTGTATACTAATGTAATTTAGTGTATATATATTTTCCCTTTACTTTTTGTCTTCATCTTGCTTATCGAGCTTTCCCTTGGTTGGCAGATGTCAACGGAGTCTTCGGTCTATTTAGGATTCGTAGACGGAGCCAGTCGTCATACACAGAACTTGGCTTCTATTGCTTGGGTGGTTTACTCACCTAAGGGTCTACTGGTGTCTTCAGGTGGTGTATTCCTAGGGCCATCCACGAATAATGTGGCCGAATATAACATCATTATAGAAATTTTACGTGATGTTATCGCACATAGTATTCTCTCTTTAGAGGTTCACCTAGATTCCCAGTTAGTAGTATGTCAGTTGAATGACAGTTACCACGTGCACAATCCTACTTTACTCTGACGATTCCTACGGGTACGTCTTTTAGAGCTATTACTTATCATCACATACCTAGGAGTTTTAATTATGTATCTGATGCTTATGCTAATTTCATTTTAGATTGGCATTTGTCACATAACTAAAGCAAGGAAAACCATCTCATCAATGTACACATTGTAATATAAGTAAATCCGAAGAACCATGTTTTATATATATTTATAAAATGTGATGTTTATAGTCCAAAATTGGGGCCAACACCCTCAATACACATATACATTCGATAATAAAAAATCCATGACATCTACGCTTGTGGTGTTGGATGTGTGTCATGATAACAAACTACGGCGTTTGCAAGACACCGAAAGAGTCGCACCCAAGCTATGGGCACACTAGCCACTTGTCATTGCATGGACTTCGACAGATCCTCTACCTGAACCACCGGAATCCTATGTGTTAAATGAGATAGGTTTACCCTGCACGTTTTGAAGAACTCTCTCTACTTCTCCTCCCGCCGCCTCATCTCCTCGGTGCCTTTGACGATGTCGTGGAAGCCCGTTCGGTCGTCGCGGACCTACATCTGCATCACACAAGTGTCTAGTTAGTACTTAAGCATCATCCAAAAATATTTTTGTTTTACTATACAAAAAAATGAAATATTTAAAAAATTTGACATACCTCTGTCCCCATAGGTGGTCCCTAGTGGCAATGGCATGTCAAGGTCCCCTCTAAAGTTGATCCATGCATAGGGGTAGTCATCCAGAGCAATGACATGTCGCCTCCACCAATAAAATAAATCATCGTTGTAGGTTGTGGGCACCCTACCTCCCCATTTTCATCTCATTACCTCGGTCCATCATGCCATGGTTGGATCGCAAGGTCCTATAGGAATAATCTCGACTCTAGGTCCCAAACCTAGAACCCATTCAAAGAAAAACCTACACAAGATAGAGGCAAACCCGAAATTCCTCTTGTCACCCTGTTTGCACTCTGTTAATTGGATTTTCATATTAGCCAGTAATGAGGTGCACCAATCATACACTGTGGGTCTCAAACACTCTAAAGAATAGAACATGAGAGACCTCGATGCCTGGTGCAATGAATCCGACCATGTGATCCTGGTCAAAACAAGGACAACAATCTTGAGGTTGAGATTATTTATTGCTCAGATGAGGAGTTGACTCCCAACCTTCTCAGTCCCTGTTATACAGTGAGTGTCTATGTACTCCTCTATATTCATGTCATTCCCAGCTCCCCAGGCCTTGAGGTTCACAACCTCACCCCAGCGTGATAACCTAGTCAAGAAATATATATCCTCGACTTCAATCCTCAATGGTTTCCCATCGAGGTTGAAGCTCTCACTGTTTGGATCCTAGTAATCCACAAGCAACTACAACAACCTCACATGGGCCATCATCCCTTTGAGTGCCCAAAATTTGTACAACCCACATCTTTTCAAGGCCATTTGCGACCTGGATCTCTTTCCACAACAACATCTACCTCCTCATGTTCCATTTCCCTCCATTCTAGCACCATCCTGCCAGAGAAATATCAACTTTTGAGTTAGCAACCATAAAAAACCTAGTTTGTGGATTTGTACGCGGGCTGCAGCATTCACAGCCGCGTATAGGGTTGATTACATGAAACGTGTATTTTACACAGTCGTGCATAACCTCATGTATACATGACCTGATGAGTGGTAGCCCGCGTACACCGAAATACCTAATTTGCGCCTTAATTAACTCAATTTTTGAAACCTAAATAAAAAATGTAATCCACTAGAAATAAAGAGGAGAGGAAGAAGAATTAACTAGTCCTGACGGTCTCTGATTCTGTCACTCAACGCTCTCGCAATCACTAGTTGAAGATCGGAGGTAATTTGGTCCAATTTTCACTATTTGGGTAAAAAGTCAAAATGACATTGTAAAATTTGTTTTTTGTTACTATTTATAGCATTTTTTACCCACTTTCTATAGTTTCGGATCGTATTTTCGCCTAATAGACTAATACAACAGTGAATTGAGTTGGGTTTTGTAGTCTTCACCAGGGATTCTTGCGGTTTTTAGCGTTATGTTGATCGTTCGTAACTGCGAGCAGGTATTTTTTCGTTACCCAGCATATAGGATAGGTATCCATTCCATCATGCACATTCGCATTGTCATATAACTGTCACTCATATGCCTTAGGTATGAACCCATTTGTTGTGAAACATAACCCTCCATCTACTACAAGACGTGTCGTTATCAAATGGTAGAGACTTACCACACATGGGTACCCTAGCTAGATCCTCTGCTCCATTTGGTGCCCATGCATACATTTTTTTTGTAGGACCGGGAGTCCCTTATAGCTAATACATGCCTTTATGTTGAGCCTCATTTCTCACTCATAAACATGTTGACCTATACCTATAGGACTCCCAGCCGAGTTTGATTTAATCTCTTTTCCAACTCATTTTAAAAAAGCGAAAAGATTGTCGAGTGAACTTGTCTCTTTCACACTCGTAAATTGGATTTGAAAGGACGTCTATTTGGTACACGTTTATCCATTTTTCACACCAAGTGGACTACGATTATGAAAAAAGACATATTTTGGTGTTAAGTTGTGATTGCATCCCATGCCCTTACTTGCAGTATTGATCCCATAGTTGGTTATCGCTTTGCGTTATAAATTGTTTGCCTCAACAATTTTGCATCCTCAATCAAGCAGAGCCTCATTTATATCCTTCACAATTTAACACCCTATACCCAGGAGGGAACATTCCCTCGAGTTCCCATCTCCCACATGCACCTCCTTGCATTGAGCATAGGTATGTTCCACAACTGGAAATAGTTTTTGTTACTTATGACACTTGTTTCCTCCTCTGTATCATATCATTCATTTGACTAAGAAAAAACAAACAAATACAGGTGGAAAGGGAGTATTATATTCTATTGGAAGCAGTCGTATCGCCTTTGAATAGAGCACAAAGTTATTGAGTCCATTTGTCATCACCATTTTGGGTTTAGCATGGCCTTAGGAAGATGAGCTCATTACAGAGAGTTTTCTCCACCGACTAGTTACTCTTCGAGTCCCTGTGGAGAGTTTGATTGATGCCTCCTACATCTCATGGTTTCATCATCAATTCTATGCTGCCAGAGTCTTCCATATGTCTCATGCTCTTGTTCAAAGTATTTTTATCAACTTGTGTCGGCCATTCCTCATAAATCTTGACTTTTCATGTCGGTCATACCCTCAGTTTGTCTCATAATCACATGATGTTGTAGTCCTATTACACACCCTGGTCCTACTTTCATCATTGGTAGGTAACCTTGAACCCAACAGTCGACATTTCATCATTGGTTTTTGACTGGGTGGTTTCCCTTGTGTTCAACAGAAAGACATCTATTCACACATTGGGATTCCTACAGTGTATTGGATTCCATTAACCTTATTGGAAGTTTCCTCGCCTTTGTCAGCATTTTTCCTCATTGGCTGCTATTCAGAGGGTCTTTTTCATGTACCTCTTGCACTTGGTACACACGAAAGATGCACAGGGTCGTTGGTTCATGAACACGATCTTCGTTTGATTTCCTCCAAATAATGAAGCTCCTTATTTGTACCTCGTGTTGAATGATGAGAGATGCCTTAATGCTCTCCTTTCAGCGGGTCTCCTTCAATCAACTTCAGCTCATCTATTCTGGAAACGAGACCTAGAGTCCTATGAGTACCTTGAGATTTGCAGTCATTAGTGGCAGGTTCTCTCGCCATCGATAGTTGGGAATACATTGATGTCTCCTAATCGATTGATTCTTCAAGTGTTCAACCCCGACTCCTTTATTCACACTTGTAAGAATGTACTCAGTGCCTTGATACCTACTTTCATCATCGGTAGGTTTTCTCATGTTTGTTAACGGTATACCTCAATGACCGGTAATCAAACGATGTCTCATTGTGTTCGACCTCAACTCCTTTATTCACATGATGTAGACTTTCACCTTTGGCAGATTGTGTAGAAGATTTGAAGACATCAGTATGTGGTCGCAACTTTCCTGATTTGTTGCTTCCTTTTCATTGGAACAATACCTATGTGACTTCAGTGATCATGGGAGATCCGATTGTACTCCATTGTATACAGATATCTTCAGATTGATTTTGAGACTAGTTCTACTGGGCCTTGTTCGTGACTATGACATCCTTTGGCATGTAACCGCACTTGTATTTTCCTATTCATGGACACAGATAGTTGTTTGGTATATTTTCACATGGATCCATAGTGTAATTCAAATTGGCAGCCATGTATGCAAAGTCAGTACAAATTGTAATGAGCAACTAGTTCTTCCAGTTGGTTCCCCATCACTCCACTTCTGGGTTTTTATAATGTATTTCGGCCATCGCAGATACTCCTCTGACCTCACACATTAGGGGGAATCTGTTATATCAATATTTTCCTCACACTATGCAATCTTGCATAGAAGGCATTTTTACATTTCCCCATGCAGACTTGTCATCCATTTTTGCAAATCCCGGAGATAAAAATACATATTTTCCACATATACGCACCTTGCCTACTATACAGCATGTATATACACAGGTTGCACCACTACATCTCGCGTACATCTGGAAATGTGCCCAAAGTTGGAAAATGGTGTCGGGTTTCCATGTCACGACAAGAGATCAATCATCCTTGGCCTTCCATATACTAGAAACATTCTGACTCGGCCCTTCAGTGCCACTTGAAGGCTATAAATGGGCCAATTCCGAGCTATGGAAAATAGGATAAAGAATTAAACTTTGAGAGCAAAGTTACTCTGGAGGAATTATTCACTTCACATTGAGTCTACATCCCTTTGTCCTTTAAGTCTGAACATAGTGTTTATCCCCCAAGCTCTATTGAGTGAGAACTCTATTGTCTCTCTTACATGAGCTTTCCTTTGGTGGAGAATTGAAGTGGTGGAGGCCCAACTAGAAGGAACTTAGTTTCTCGGTTCTGAACCGTGCCAACACGGAATTTTGTAACTTATTCACTTCTACTGATCATATCTTAATAGAAATACTCCTTTCTCGTCCAATTGATATCTTGCAAATATTTGAATTATTATTCCTTGGGCGTATTTGTTATGAATGTTAATGGATTATGTTATTAAATGTGATAACATCATATATTATCACCATATGCTTGCTTCGCTTGGTTGTTGAGGACTAGTTGCAGGTATATTTCTTTAGTTCAAGTGCTCAATGGTGGACTTCATCAAACGTCTGGACAAGGTAGGCCTTTTAGCTTGGCTTGCTAGCATATTTGTTTATATAGCATACTTGAGAATGGAGTTGATTTTTGCAGTCATTTCCATCTGTTGTGGTTTGCCCCTAGCCATAGAGATATTTTCCTCATAACAATCAAAATAAAATTTTAAAGTAGTCCAAATAATCTTTTATCTTTCTTAAGGTCTAATAGACCAATCTTGCTCTTAGTGGACATTAACCATCATCATAAAAATCCAATTTAAATTTATCTAAATACTTGTGAAATTCTTTGTATGAAATAAGGCTTTTATGACATAGTTTCATTGACTTAAATCATCGTTCTCAACTAAATCTCTTTTATGGATTTTTTTCCTAAATTTATTTTGTAATCTAATTTAAATCTATCTTTTAAATCATTGTTAAATTTATATGGAATATAATTTTATAAAATAATTTATTTTACTTAAACTATAATTTTCAATTATTATTTTTTTTAATATTTAAAAAATTATATATCTCTCTCTCTCTATATATATATATATATATATATAGATATAGATATATATATATAAGCTTTTTTTCTTATATTAAAAACATAATATATAGGAAATAATGGCATGATCAGTTCACTACCCAAAATTAACTATCTAGAAAGCTTGTTGGTCTGCACAAAGGGAAACCAAGCTGACATATTAAATTGTAGCCGGAAAAACTTAAGAAGACCGCAATACTGTCAAGAGTCTAAATATCTAGTCTAGAACAAGGAAACCCATGCTAAAACTAGCAACCAAAAAGTAAGAAGAAGTGGAACCTTTCAACATCATCATGTTGGTGGAGATGGAAGATGATCCTGCATGAAACCAGTGCTGAAATTCCCTTGAGGAGATCCCTGAGAGGTGGAGGCAATGCTATCTGATACCACCTAGAAGTTACCTCCTTGCTTATTAAAAAGCCAAGGGACCATAGTGATCAAAATATTATTATTCTTTTCTAGTGTTTCCATCCTTAGCTTGATATTTGCAAATTTTGGTTCTTTGGTCATCATTGCCTGAGCCACTAAAACCTTTGTATGCCAGTACAGCTCTATGATGCAATATTTTTTTCCCTTAATATGTTGGAGCCCAAGTCAGGGAAAAAAGGGGTCGCTTGCTTATCTACCTCCTAGTATTCATGATATGCCCTAACAACCTTCACATCCTCCTCAATTGTCTACATAAAATACTACGAGTGTGGGTTGATGACAGTGGTCTAGGAAGAAAATGTCACTTATGCCTCTGAGGCAGCTTTAGTAGAGTGATTAGGACTGATGCAACCCGCACTCCTCGGAGCACGAGCGCTTTTCCAGGACCTTCCTCTCTCCTCGGCCCAAAGAACTCAACGGTTCTTCTAGTTCCCTATCGGGAATCTTCCTACCCACAGATTCTATCCTTCGCGTGATCCCCTCCCTTAACCTATCAGGGAATTGGAATTCGCGCCTCCACGAGTCCAAAGATTATACACTGGATTCTCGGATCCCCGAGACCCGAGGGTAGTCAACTCGCTGACTCTTCCGTTGAGGGATTTCACTACTCGTGCCCTCGCTACTCGCAATACCAACCTTGTGGTTCTCCAACCTCCAATGTCCGAGGTGCCGAAACTCCGCGGTGTACGTGTGACTTGACTCGTCCACACCTGTTACTTCTCTCGGTACTTTTCACGCTATCGCTCCCTCGTCCCCTCGCGAATTCGCTACTCGCGAGCTTGATTGACTTTCCCGTCAATTCCCGAGGTCCGAGGTGTCGAAATTTGCGACCTCGCTCCCTCGTGACTCTGAGTACCCAATGGTTGGGTTCTCACCCAGCGAGCTTCCGAGTTTCCGAGATCCTTAGATCTCCTCCACCTGTCCTTCAGATGGACGACTCCTGGCCTCTCTCCTTTTTCGCTACCTCGTGGCCTCACGTCCTTTGGCCCCAATTCCTCGACCCTTACTCTTACGAGCTTCCGAGGTGCGAGGTGCCACTTGTCCACTCACCAATCCCTGTGGTCCCACGCTACCCTTGGAGTAGTCGAGATCTCACCTCCTCGCAATCTCGCGACTTTACTTATCAAATTTATTTTTTTGGCGCTTTCCTCACGAGGTCCCGATAGGCGATCTCGTGAATAAATCAACGGCCCTGACCGACTTGGATCAACGGTACTGCCCTTTCCTGAGCTTTGAATCCTCTCCACACCTGCGCAGTAACTATATTGCACCTCTGGGAGATCCAATGGTTCCTGGAACTTCGTGAGATCTCCTCTGAAGATCTCGTTCGTCCGCTCTTCCCTCGAGGATTCTGCAAAATACAGAAGTGTCTTCCCCGCGAGACGTGTTTGTTCACTCGCCAACCTGCGACACTTCTTTCGAATCTTCAACAACAGCTTTCCCTGCACTTTATCCTTCCATGAAGTCGAAGGCCTACTCCTTCCGAGCTTCCTTATGACTCTCAAATCCTTAGAAGGAACCTTTGCACGCACTCCTTGCGGCAAGTCTTCAACCTCGTCTAGGTGTTGAAGTCTTTCAACCCTGCGCACTTATGCAGTAGCAGTCCTTCCATACTTTTCTCAGAATCACAACTCTGAGACTTAGCTTGGTATGCGCACTCCTGGCACGGCACTATGCTTAACTTGCACCTTCGAAGAGATGAGAAAAAAATCTTCCTCTAAGTGAACCCTTCCGTCAACACACTCCTTGCGGACAATTCGACTGCACTCCTTGCAGGAATCCTCTGGCTCATTTAGAGAAACAATTGAAACTCATTCACTCTTCCTCTCATACTTCAATTCAACCATCAAATCACATACATAGCATATAAAAGCAATTGTATGACAGAAAACAAATATTCATGAGCAAAGCATCAATACACAGAGAAATAACACATAACCATGGAATTGAATCAAGCTTTCTTCTATTAATTCAATATTTGTACATGGATGTTCTCTACACAGTTCTCTGCTTGCTCTTTCTCTCCTGCTTCTGTTTTCCATATATGTTACAATGATACAATGAGGGTGTCTATATCCCGTTTCCCTCTCGAACTCTAGCTATCAAATCTAGAATTAAATATTCTATCTACTTTACATTAACTATCTTAAGTGCCTCATCTACCTAAGGACGAGAGCTATCCGCTCAAGGTCCATTACCATATACAAATGCGCCCTCTCTTAATTAACTCATTTAAGACTTGCGCAACAATTCCCAAAGTGTTTTCAAAACTTCGTGCTAGTTTATCCAGCTGTCTCCCGCCTCCGCGCTGGCTCGCTTGATGTGCTGGCGATGCTCCTGCATCATACTCCCTAGCTTGAAAATTTTCATGGGCTCCTGTCCATGAGCTACTGCACGGTTTGTCCATGCTTTTGTATCACTGCTTCACTCTCCTAGCTGGCATCTTCCACTGGATGATTCTTCCACTTGACCAGATACTCAAAGTATTCTTTCCTCCTGGTCTTTTTACCTACTCGCTTATCCAGTATGCATTCCATCTGTGGTTTTTTTGCAATCGGCATCTGCTTCCGCCACTGGACTTCTGGTTGTTCATCACCTACAGCTCCTACTTCCTCAGCCCTATATGGATATAAGTCTGAGACATTGAATGTCGGAGATATCCCGATACCATCCGGCAACTCAATTTCATAAGCATTTTCTCTGAATTTCTTCAGGACTCTGCATGGCCCAATTTTCTTCATTTTGAGCTTGTTGTATGTTCCCCTTGGGAACCTTTCCTTCCTCAAATGTGCTAGAACTAGATCACCAACTTCAAACTGAATTTGTCTCTGATGTTGATCTGCTCTGCGCTTATACTCCTGATTTGAATCTTGCAGTCGCTGCTGCACTCTGCTATGAAGTTCCTTCATTGCTTTTGCGAATTCTTCTGCGCTAGCGCTACTAGTAGCAGGCTGTTATGAATCCCTCAGTTCAGATACTCCTCTCGGGTGTGTCCCATACACAATCTGAAATGGACTCTTCCCTGTACTCCGATTCACTGAATCGTTGTATGGGAACTCTGCCTGTGGCAATATGTTGTCCCGGCTGTTGTGGTGCTCTGTCACCAGGCTTCTTAATAAATCTCCCAGACTCTTGTTGACCACTTCCGTTTGTCCATCTGTCTGCGTATGATAAGCTGAACTAAATGCCAAGTTAGTTCCTAGCTTCTTCCATAAGGTCCTCCAAAAATTCCCTATGAATTTTGTATCCCTGTCTGAAACTATGCTTTTCGGCAATCCATGAAGTTGAATGACCTCCTTGAAAAACAAATTTGCGATGTGAGTCACATCGCTGGTCTTCTGGCATGGAATAAAATGTGCCATCTTTGAAAACCTGTCCACCACCACAAAGATGGAATCAACACCTCTTTGCGTCCTCGGAAAACCCAATACAAAATCCATGCTGATCGCCTCCCATGGTCTCTCTGGTATGGGCAATGGCTGATAAAAACCTGCATTCTGCTTTCTCCCTTTTGAATGCTGACAAATTTGACATCTGTCAACAAATCGCTTGACCTCTGCTCGCATCCCTAGACAAAAATATGATTCACTCAACTTCGCGAACATTTTGTCATGGCCAAAGTGTCCTGGCAATCCACCATTGTGCTTCTCTTTCAACAGATTCTCCCTCATGGAGAAATTTGGAATACACAGTTGATTGCCTCTGAACAGCAACCCATCCTGGATCATATAATCTATCCACAGACTCCGATCTCTGAGAACTGGATTCTCAATTGCTTCATATGCCTCTGCAAAATCTGCATCACCTGCATACATGTCCTTAAGATTTTCAAAACCTAAGGTTTTGACTCGGAATTCCTGCAGCAATAAACATTTCCTGCTCAAAGCATCAGCCACTTTGTTAACAGTACCCAAAATGTGTTTAATTAAAAATGTGAAATTCTGCATATACTCTACCCATTTTTCATGTTTCTGATTCAACTTCTCTTGTTGACTCACAAACTGTAATGCATGATTATCACTGTACAAAACAAATTCTTTCGGGATCAAGTAATGCCTCCACTTCTTCAATGCATGTATGATAGCATAGAATTCCTTATCATACGTGGAGTATTTCAGTTTCGCTTCATCCAGCTTCTCACTAAAATATGCAATTGCTCTGTCTTCTTGACTCAAGACTGCTCCTATGGCATATCCGCTTGCATCACATTTCACTTGAAATGTCTTCTGGAAATCTGGCAACATCAGAATTGGTTGCTCTGTGATCTTCTGCTTCAACAGATTGAAGCTTTTTTCAGCTTTTGTTGTCCAATGAAAATACTTATGTCGCTTCTTTACCATGTCCATCATCGCTGCGCTAATTCCACTGAAATTCCTGATGAATTTTCGGTAGAAACTAGCCAACCCATGGAAACTTCTCACCTCGAAAATATTTCTTGGTGATGGCCAATTCTTAATCACTTCCACCTTCTCTGGATCCATCTTCAACTCATTTTCCAAAATAACAAAACCCAAGTAAATGAGCTATGTCTTCATGAACGAATATTTCTTCATGTTGATCAACAACTTCTCCTGTTGTAGCTTCCTCATTACAATGGCTAAATGTTTCAAATGCTCAGCCTTTGTTCTACTGAAAATCAGTATATCGTCCAGATACACGACGACAAATTTTCCGATGAACTCCTTCAGGACTTCGTTCATCAGCCTCATGAATGTGCTTGGTGCATTCGTCAAACCAAATGGCATGACCAGCCATTCGTACAAACCTTCGTTGGTTTTGAAGGTTGTCTTCCACTCTTCACCTTCCCTCATGCGAATCTGGCGATATCCGCTCTTCAGATCAATCTTTGAGAATAAATTTGCCCCACTCAAGCAATCCATCAGATCATCCATTCTTGGTAGTGGAAACCTGTACCTGATGGTAATTTTGTTGATCGCTCTTGAATCAGTGCACATTCTCCATCCTCCATCCTTCTTTGGACTAAGCAATGTTGGAACAGCACACGGACTTAGGCTTTCTCTGACCAGTCCTTTATCTAGCAAGTCCTGCACCTGCCTTTTAACTTCCTCATTCTCTTGCGGCGTCAATCTGTACGCAGCTTTGTTCGGCAAACTGGCTCCTGGTATGAGATCAATGTGATGACTCACACTCCTCATTGGTGGCAACGAATGAGGTAATTCGTCCACTATGATGTCAGTGAATTCTCCCAGTAGTTCCTGAATCTCATCTGGTAAGTCATCCACTCTTGTGCTAGTCAGAACAATCCTCGGCTTTCTGACAACAAATAATTGTGGATCTTCCTTCTTCTCCATCTCTGTAAGAAGCTCCTTCCCACTCATGAGAAGTATTGTATTTCTTACTTCCGGTTTCACCTCTTTATCCTTTATCGGAAGAAACCTGTGTGTCCTCCCATCTTTCTCCAGGGTATATGTGTTCATTCTTCCATCATGAACCACATTTCTGTCATATTTCCATGGTCTACCCAACAATAAATGACATACATCCATGGGAATAACATCACACAAGACCTTATCATTATATCCTCCTATCTTGATGTCAACTAAGCACTGTTTAGTGACACTCACCTGATGTCCCTTCTGTAGCCATGAAACTTTGTATGGACTCGGGTGATCAGTTGTTTCCAGATCCAATTTCTCCACCATCTCGGTTGAAACGAGATTATCTGTGCTACCACTGTCAACAATAACCTTGCATTTTTTGTCCTTGGTCTTGCATGTGGTTCTGAAAAGTCTGGTTCTCTGAGTTGAGTCCTCCACCTCCTTCCTGGGTGTTAAGAGAACTTTATGCATCATCAACGACCTTCCACTGTCTGGTTCTTCATTCTCAACATCACGCCTCTGCGCTTCAGCGATGTGATCCTCTCCGATGTCCTTCTTTTTCTCTGGACACTCAAATGACCTGTGCCCATTCTTCCCACATGTGAAACATGTGATTACTCCACCTTGGCCTCTTCCTCTACCTCTGGTACGAGGAAAAGTATTTGCGTTAGCATAATCTCCCTTCTGCTCATTATGCTGCCCTCTCGGTTCAACATATGGCTGCCTCTGCGAGGTTCCACCTCTTTCTACTCTACCCTGAGGTTTCTTCCATTCCTCCTTGGGCTTCTCGAATTTCTCCTGGGCAACTGCCTTGCCTCTGGGCTTAATTCTGCCTCGCCCTCGCTGAACTTGCTTACGGCTCAACTTCTCTTCTTCTTTCAGAGCCATCTGATAAGCATCCTCCACCGTTCTGATGGTAACCATACTTAATTCATCCTGAATGTCGTATCTTAGACCATTCAGATATCTAGCAACCTTCTCATCATTGCTCTCCCGATGACCTACTCTGATGTTCAGTTGATAGAATTCCTCAGTGTATTCTTTCACTGTCATCAGTTTCTGTCTCAGGTTCTGCATTCTCCTGAACAGAGAAATTTGATAATCCCTTGGGATGAATTTCGCTTTCATCTTCGCAATCATTCGATCCCAGCTTTTGAACTTTTGCTTGCCTTTGGAACGTCTATCTGCTTGAAGCTCGTCCCGCCATAATGTTGTGTGTCCCTTCAATTTGGTGACAGCATGTCTAACCTTCTTGTCCTCTTCGATATCTTCATAATCGAAGTAGGTGTCAAGAGCTCGGATCCAATCCAATAGCTCCTCTACATCCAGGCTTCCCTCATAGACTGGAATGTCCATCTTTGTCTTCGAACTCATTCGGGCGATAGCTTTAATTAATCGCTCCGTTGATGCATCTTCGGCTGCAACTTCTTCATGTCCAGCTTCCTCTTCAACTTCGGAATCACTAAAATCTCCAGCACTGACTCCGTGTCTTTGTGTTGTCTCCATATCTTCTAGTCTCGCTCGAAGATCTCTCATCTGCCTCTCCATTTCTAGATTTCATGTCGGTCTACCTCTTCTTCTCACCTCCCTATCTTCCGGGTCGGGTGACTGTCTTTCTCTCCTCGTCGGCATGGAAAATCTACCCCTTCTCTGCTATAGAAAGCAAAGATATTCCCGCTCTGATACCACACTGACACAACCCGCACTCCTCGGAGCACGAGCGCTTTTCCAGGACCTTCCTCTCTCCTCGGCCCAAAGAACTCAACGATTATTCTAGTTCCCTATCGGGAATCTTCCTACCCACAGATTCTCTCCTTCGCGTGATCCCCTCCCTTAACCTATCGGGGAATCGTAATTCGCGCCTCCACGAGTCCAAAGATTATACACTGGATTCTCGGATCCCCGAGACCCGAGGGTAGTCAACTCGTTGACTCTTCCGTTGAGGGATTTCGCTACTCATGCCCTCGCTACTCACAATACCAACCTTGTGGTTCTCCAACCTCCGATGTCCGAGGTGTCGAAACTCCGCGACGCACGTGTGACTTGACTCGTCCACACCTGTTACTTCTCTCGGTACTTTTCACGCTATCGCTCCCTCGTCCCCTCGCGACTTCGCTACTCGCGAGCTTGATTGACTTTCCCGTCAATTCCCGAGGTCCGAGGTGCCGAAACTTGCGACCTCTCTCCCTCGTGACTCTGAGTACCCAATGGTTGGGTTCTCACCCCACGAGCTTCCGAGTTTCCAAGATCCTTAGATCTCCTCCACCTTTCCTTCAGATGGACGGCTCCTGGCCTCTCTCTTTTTTCGCTACCTCGTGACCTCGTGTCCTTTGGCCCCAATTCCTCGACCCTTACTCTTACGAGCTTCCGAGGTGCGAGGTGCCACTTGTCCACTCACCAATCCCTGTGGTCCCACGCTACCCTCGGAGTAGTCGAGATCTCGCCTCCTCTTAATCTCGCGACTTTCCTTATCAAATTTTTTTTTTTGGCACTTTCCTCACGAGGTCCCGATAGGCGATCTCGTGAATAAATCAATGGCCCTGACCGACTTGGATCAATGGTACTGCCCTTTCCTAAGCTTTGAATCCTCTCCACACCTGCGCAGTAACTATCTTGCACCTCTGGGAGATCCAACGGTTCCCAGAACTTTGTGAAGTCTCCTCTGAAGATCTCATCCGTCCGCTCTTCCCTCGAGGATTCTGCGAAATACATAAGTGTCTTCCCCGCGAGACGTGTTTGTTCGCTCGCCAACCTGCGACACTTCTTCCGAATCTTCAACAAAAGATTTCCCTGCACTTTATCCTTCCATGAAGTCGAAGGCCTACTCCTTCCGAGCTTCCTTACGACTCTCAAATCCTTAGAAGGAACCTTTGCACGCACTCCTTGCGGCAAGTCTTCAACCTCGTCTAGGTGTTGAAGTCTTTCGACCCTGCGCACTTCTACAGCAGCAGTCCTTTGATACTTTGCTCAGAATCGCAACTCTGAGACTTAGCTTGGCCTACGCACTCCTGGCACGGCACTGTGCTTAACTTGCACCTTCGAAGAGATGAGAACAAAAGCTTCCTCTAAGTGAACCCTTCCGTCAACGCACTCCTTGCGAACAATTCGACTGCAATCCTTGCAGGAATCCCCTGGCTCATTTAGAGAAACAATTGAAACTCATTCACTCTTCCTCTTAGACTTCAATTCAACCATCAAATCACATACACAGGATATAAAAGCAATTGTATGACAGAAAACAAATATTCATGAGAAAAGCATCAATACACAGAGAAATAACACATAACCATGGAATTGAATCAAGCTTTCTTCTATTAATTCGATATCTGTACATGGATGTTCTCTACACAGTTCTTTGCTTTCTCTTTCTCTCCTGCTTCTGTTTTCCATATATGTTACAATGATACAATGAGGGTGTCTATATCCCGTTTCCCTCTCGAACTCTAGCTATCAAATCTAGAATTAAATATTCTATCTACTTTACATTAACTATCTTAAGTGCCTCATCTACCTAAGGACGAGAGCTATCCGCTCAAGGTCCGTTACCATATACAAACGTGCCCTCTCTTAATTAACTCATTTAAGACTTGCGCAACAATTCCCAAAGTGTTTTCAAAACTTCGTGCTGGTTTATCCAGTTGTCTCCCGCCTCCGCGCTGGCTCGCTTGATGTGCTGGCGATGCTCCTGCATCAAGGACCCTTTCCCCTCTTGTTGCAGCGTAGAGCCATGGTATGTGCACAAACAATACCAACAATCCAACCACCAAGCCACCAATAGTAGTAATGCAGAGCCAAATTGTCTGACAAAGAACCAGTTTGAAAACTCCCCCATGCAATCCTAATAAGAGGCGGGTTTCCCATCATAATTTCTGCAATCAAATTAGAATAAGGGAAATTCATTGCCTAGGGTGGAAAATCAATCCCCTCCTATACTTGAACCTTCTCCATAATGATCATTTGTCATCAGGTTTGTCGCATCGCACAGGGGAGTGGGTTGTACAAAGCCTCCATTGCATGGGCATGTGCCTGATTTATTAAGTTGAGAAATATGTTCATATGGGCACATGATTCCCCATCCAACCCACATGTCACCCCCTCGTCTATCACAAAAAAAACACCCTATTCAAAAATATTTAAATTATATACTTATAAATATAATTTAAAATTAATAAAAAAACAAAATCATTTTATTAAATATTCACAAATTTTATTTTATAATCAACTTTAGCTTTATCTCCTAAGATCTTTATCAACTCCTTTATATGAAGATTTTGATAAGAGAGTTTCATTCACTTGAATCACAATCCTCAACGAGATCTCTTGTAATAACTTTTTGTTCTCCTCAGTTATTCGAAAATTTTATTTTATTCAACTATTTAAATTACATATAAAAAAATAATTAAAATATATTAAAATTTTGAAAAATGGTTTTCCTTTTCCTTGAAATAGAGAATCTTATCATTTAATATGTTCGAGATATTATGACATATGAATCTAAAGTGCTACGACTTGGATGCATTATTTCATTTGAGAGTAGTGTTATAATACTCGCTCATACATTTAATATTGAATGTGGTCCTAATAAGTGTGATTGGGTCATGTTTGTGGCTTTTAATCAACTATATATAATAAAATATCCAGGGAACATTTAAAACACAATAATAACATTTATATACACAACTATATATATAACTTTTCTTCTATTTGTTTATAAAAAGGAATTATGTTGTTCTATGTAAATAAGTAAGATCGCTTGATTGAAATTGGTTTGGATACATGAGTTAGTGTTATTCAAATTTTTGGAGTTTTTTCACTTGTAATTAACTGAATTTCAAATTAAAGTAAGCATTTAAATTTAAATTTGGTTTTGGATCATTTTGTTTGTTCAAAATTAAGGATCTTTTGGGTAGTATGGCAAAAACAATTATTGTTGCATCTATTGGGAATTGAATGTTAATATAGATGGATTGTGTAAAAGAATTGTGAAGGTTTGTTGGAGATAATAGAATCTCGAGAATTTGAGTATGATGTAATGTTTGTGACAAATCTTTACTTGATAATATTTCTTGTTTTTTTCATAATCAACTTTGGGTTATTGTATTTTAAGTTGTTATGAGGTCATTTTTCATCTAGACTTTTCTTTAGTGTTTTGTTTGGAACTCTACTCAAACATATAATTATAGCGTTAGTTTATTTTCAACTAATATATATATAATATAAAATAAAAGATTTAAGGAATATTTTAAAAACAATAATAACTATATATATATAGATTATAAATATAATTTTTCTTTTATTTATTTATAAAAAATAAAAAAAATTAGAAATTCAAAGCTTTAAGATATTTATCCGTTAAACATGATTTTGTTTTGATTAGGAAATTAGTAACATTTCTTATTTATGGTTTTAATGTTTTTTAAATATCTTGTTAAATATAATTTCGTTATTTATATTTGAAATAAAAAAAAATTATTAAAAAAAAAAACAACTTTGCATAGCAATTATTTTCAAATTATTAAGATTCCTAACTTCACACCACTACATTACTTTGTAAAATATGTTAAAGGGGAGATGGAAACATTAAAAAACAACTTTGCATAGCAATTATTTTTCAAATTATTAGGATTCCTAACTTCACACCACTACATTGTTTTGTAAAATATGTTAAAGGGGAGATGGCATCTTTTAGGTATATAGAATAGTGTCAAAATCTTACTAGGCCCAAATATATAATATTGAGTTTGAAATGACCACAATAATGGTCTTAAAAGCATATAAGAAAACCAATTATGAAATCAAACTATTGATGCTTCCTTAAAACCAATTATGGAATCAAACTATTGATGCTTCCTTAAAACCAATTATGGAATCAAACTATTGATGCTTCCTTATGTGGGGGCTTCAAGGCTCTTCCAATCCTATACTTTTCTACAAACTAAAAGGAATATATTGCTCTTTGAAATCATTTCAGAGATATTTTTTTTAAACTAGCTTATAAATATAAGGTTTAGAAATATTATTTTTATGACTTTACATTATTATAATGAAAATATATTTTCATATATTTTGCCTCTGCATATGCCGGGAGGGTTGGGACGAATAAATATCATAAGAAGTGAAAAGACAAGGCTCTTCCTTTCTTTATTATCGATTGGTCGAACATATTTATAATGTTGTATCTCCATCTTTAATATTGATTTTTGTATATAAACATTCAGCACATTATATATATTTGATTATAATGGTATATTAAATTTAAAAGTGATTTTCTTAATTTTCTAAATGATTTTAGAAGGTTTATATTTTAAATGTAATGTAACATTTTTTTTAATTTTAGAATTGCCTTCAAGTGCCTTAAGTATTAAAATAATCACATTTTTAAAGAGTTGGAAATGTTTTTTTAATTGTTGTTTAAAATGAAAATTTAGTCTTTTTTTTATTATGTATAATGTATAGAAATGTAGCATTGTTGAGCTCTTTGTATGCTCCACGTGACATGCAACCTTCATGCATATTGTAGGTTCTCCTTTTTTATCCTCCAAAAAATGTGTCATTGAATCCATGTGGGGCACAAAGTGTTGGGAGAAGAAACTTTACCTTCCTATAGTCGCATGCTACCTTACCACATGTCACTTTCCCCCTCTTTACATTTCTACATGTTGCATTGCCACACACCACATTCCTCCTCTTCATATCAGTACATGCCTCACATGTTGCATCCACACACACTATGCCCCTCATCCCTCCACATTCATTCCCCTTTTCCATGGACAACATCACCACACTCTACATCTTTGCATCATGCCCAAATGCATAGTGTGGGGAAGAGTCTCTTGACCCCTTGAATGTAGTTCCTCCTCCCACATGATTTAAGTTTGAATATTTAAAGTCTTATGTTATCACTTAATGACACATACCCTTTAGCTAAATGAAGATTGTCTAGTTCAATATGAGAGTAGTAAATGTTAGCATTAACACCACCACTTTTCATCTTTCTCTTGTTGGATGGGTACTATTGTCATTGTATGTCAAAGACTTTGAATATTCATACAAAGAGGATGAGAACGTTTGTGTGATTGAAACATACTTGAGAGATTCCACCAAGGAAAAAGGAAGAAACATTGTTGGCGACATTGTGAATTCACTAGGCTATAGTGACAAATTGTTCCATTGATTAACTGCATGTAGATGGCATTTGGAGAAACCAAAAGAAGAACATAAGAAGAACATAATATGGACCTCAATATTAGTGAACGAATGGTGTGTATCAAAAGTATGTGACTTGCATGAAGTAGTTGAATGGTTTGCAAAGAAGTTGAACTCCAAACATAGATTGATAAAATTAGATAGAGGGAAAGGTCAATATATCCCTCACCCCTACTATTTTTAGTAGAATGTTGAGGCTCTAGGAAACCACAAGGATTTCAAAAATACCTCTAATCCTAATTCCTTTATGAATTCTCATGGTGGTGGTTTTTCCATTTGAAATACATGGATGGTGCAATCCAAGGCTAAGATTATGAAATTATATCAGGCGGATATCATGGAGTTACCCGACCCATACGAAGAGATAGCATGGTTATTTTCCTAGTTGGTTAGACATGAGTCATGACCACCTTTATGTAAACATATGTAGTCTTTTTCATTTACAAATATTTTATCAAAAAGGGATCTTTGATTAGGATGATATGGTTTCAAATGAGATTTCACATCAATTGATTGAGTATTAGAAGACCGAGAGGTTCTACATGTTTTCTTACTTGATTTTTACTCTCATTTTAAATAATACTTTTGAGTATCTACCCAATATGGTTGGTGTATACCTTAATGTGACCTATATATTTATGGTACCCATAGTTTTGAAAACATAAGACCCATTATCATTTCTATGAAATGCAAGATTTCTTTGTTAGCAAGATTAAACAAATTCTTTCGAGGAGGGAACTTTATTCTCTATCATTTGAGGCGAGGAATTTCCTAATATGGAAGGGCAATGTTTTTAAGGAAGATAATTTTACATATATCATGATGTATGGTTTTGAGTTGAAACACTTTTACCTTCCCAAATTTAGTTGTGATCATTTCTTCTTGGTAAACTGATGAGCCCCATGGTTGTCCACAACTACTTATATTCCATAACTATTTTGATTCACAATCATTGCTTAGTAGCCCTAAGGTACCTAAAACATTCTCAAACTTGTGCTTAATGACCAATTTAAATATTATTTAACATTTGATTTGAATTAATGTTTTTTACTTAATTTCAAGAGAATGTGATGACTACATGGTGTGTCTTGGACATTCGATCTTATTATGTTGATTGAGATGTTATGCACTACTTTTTTTGGGCACTTTGAGTATGTTGCAGAGTCAAGTATGTCAATCATTTAAACTATTTTTTGCACCTTCCACCAAGAGAAGGTTCAATCCTTGATACAACCACTTTACCTATGACATTTGTAGAGTCCTTTGACTTGGCAACTAAAGGACATATTCATGGGATCCTATCACCCCAATCAATGGGGGTAACAAATTAGGTTTTTAAGTTTAAGAGATGACCTGTTAATCCATTTGGAGTTTGAAATTCAAATCCAACTACATCCTAGATAGGTCTAGTTAAGGAGGTGGATTAATAATCCTCAATATTAGTTGTGATTGAGGGGAAATCCAATTAGGTAAACAAAATTATTGATTTTAGGTTTAGATTGTAGTATTATTGATTCTCTTCCTTTAAATAATCCAAAGTGTTTTCATTATAAATATGGCTTAATATTGTTAAGAGGAGGTTCCAACATCCAATCCCATTTGATCATCTTGGGCTTGTTAGTCCAGTTTTCACTCTTTAATTGTGAACAAAGAAATTAGATCTACTATGTAGTTCTACATTACTGATAAATAACAACTTGGCTCCAATTTTATTTAGGAATTTGTGATAGGGTTTCTAGGGACTCCCGTGTGTAGCGCCCACTTAACGGGAGGATAATATGACCCCCCCTATTACTGTTATTTTATTTTTTTCTTTCATTCTTACCTAGTTTAGTTTTCCTATGTTCTATTACTTTAGTTTTCTTATATTTTACTTATCTTAGTTTCTTTTTCTTTTTTTTAGTTCAAGTCACTTGAATCCCTACTATCATAGTTTTTGTGTCCTCTTTGAATGTGAGTAGAGGTTATTACTATGTCCAGTTTCAACTAGTGAATGTACATGCAGTAACTAAGTTCTAAATGTATACCTAGTTTCAAATAGTGATTTCATAGACAATAACCAAACTTGGTGTTGTCCTCATTTCCTCGTTTGATTAGAGTCATGATATAAAACACTCTATACCTTTGATAAATTACATGAAGAGATGGTGAGAAGAGTCATTTCTCTAGTACATGATTGAATGAATTATGTCAATCTATTTCATGGATGGTTAAATACTTCATTATTACATCATATTTTGGGCTCTTCTCTTATTCCTCAAGGGGTTAAGTCTTTGTGATTTTCATACATACTGCACAAAACCTATAATTTTTGTATACTCCATGGTTTATAATTAAAATGAGCTATGGATTTCAATACTTTATTGTTTTAATTGTGTATTCTAACATAGAGGTGGCTAGACAATATGAAAAATGGGGAAATTTTCTTCATTTTAAGAAGAAGAAGTGATTATTGTATGTACCTTTTAATGAATTTTCAAAAAGGATGTTTTTCACTTGACTAATAAATCATGAGTATTGGAATACTTTAAACTAATAGAGGATCCTTCCACCCTAGATATGATCTAGAGCATTTGTTCAAAGCCCATTTATTCTCATTTGGATATACTAAGTGATTTATAGAATTTATGTTCCCTACTGAGGGAGGATGAGATAATGAGGATCTTACAGTCAAAGGAGATGTTCACAATAAAGAAGAATTATGGGAATCAACCCCTATCTGCAGGGTAAAAAACATTATCCTCCCTAAAGTTTCTTACACAATTATAAGTTCAAATGTTAGTACTGGTATCAAGAGAAAATGGGAGAAAAGTATGGAAGATAATGAAAGATACAAATAAGTCAATAAGTAACATCACCAAAGAGGAAAATTAAGCTTTGATTCCAAGGAAGGTATAGCAGAAAATTACCCTAGAAATAATTTAGTGTCAACTCAAAGGAAAAATTGCTTATACTTCATCTAGAGGTAGAAGTAAGAAAAACAATTGATAGTTTTTTCTAGTAGTGGCGGTGATGGGAATAACCCTAAAAGGTTTACAAAGGGAAAATAGCATACCACCCTTAGTCCTTGTAAAATGAAGGGATATGTGAATAATAAATATGATGTAGTGTGTGAAATTTGAAATTGCATACTCACATAAGCCTACCATTTAGGAGGTTCCTTTTGGATTCCATCATCTATGTTGAACTCATATGTAACTCACCCTATCATGACATGATACCTCTCAATTATTGTCTTTGTGATGGATCACCTTCCTAGATACTCCCTCACTCTATCCTAGATGTGGTACCTCAGTGGGATTATAGAACTAGGGTTGGTTCCCTAGGTCCCTGTTCCCCATTGGTCTCCTACCCTTGGTCACCAATTTGACTCATTTTGACCCCTTGGGGCACCCATTTAGGGCATTCCCTAACTTCACAGGTCTAGTTAGGGGTGAAAAATATACAATTTGGGTCCTTGTCACTTAGGATGCCTTAATCTGGGTCAACAACCACCCAAACTCCTTTGGGACATTATATTTATGGAGTCATCTTGTGTCAAACACCTAAAATATCTATATCTCTTGGTGTTGACTATATTATGGATTCCCTTTAGGTTCTAGAAATGTGAATGTGCAAGTTGGGTAAGAGAGTCTCATTTTAGACTTAAAAACCCATATTACCATTATAATCAAACCCATGGGATGCAACCCAAAGGTGTGTTACAATATTTTTGTATGACCCAAGTACCCTAACAACTAATCCAACATTCTCTCACACCTTGGGTCACTCATTGTCTATAAATTCATTTCTACTCCACTTTGTAAACTATCTTGGACACATCTAGGGTTGAATCTTTTATCTTTGGAAAAAACTTATTTTTAAGGTATCACTTGGGTTAATCATTTATTTCTTTCCTCAAGCCCCTATTGATGTTTCCAACTACCATCTAGAACATATCTATAAGTTCTCCTTTGTCTGTCCTAGTTCCAATGTTGCATGTTTAATCGACTCATCCTAGGGAATTTTCATTGACACACTCCATTCATACCTTGTAAATTTGAACCCTAAAACATCAAGGAAGATTTCATCATAGGTAGGAAAATGGAGGTACCATCCCCTCTAAGGGCACTAGGTCTATCTATTCTGCATGTTTCATCGATTTATATTTAGATTAGTAGATCGAACGTTTTATTAGTTATATTGCATATATATATATTTATATTGGAGATTAGGGAAAGTCCTCTCTTGAGGGAATTTAGAGTTAATTATGAAGGCCATACTAGGACATATATATTTATTGGAGGACTATCACAACTCTTCACTTCATTCTCGAGATATTTATCATCTACAACAATAAAATCCAAGTGATTCCTCTTCCTCCTCTTTCCATTTTCAACATTAGGGTTTCTAGCTCACTAAGGGAATTTTCTATTAATTAAACCTAGTTAGTTATCTTTTTTTTATTGCTAATGTGTTGGTATAACCTAATCTAATTACCCTAATCATATACATTTCTAGGTTATGATTAACAAGATATTAAGGTCCTAATTAAACTAGTGGCTTATCCTCTTGTTTCCATCCCCTACCCTGGTGTTTCTTAGTTTGGTCCTAAAACCTAGTGGTGACTCCACTCTCCTCTCTTCTCCCTTTATCAAAGTGTGTGTCCTTGGGTAGACTTCCATCCCTACCCTCATACTAGATATGGTAGAAAAATATGTTCATTTCCTACATTTTTGTGACTCCATTGTGGAGTTCTTGTCAACCCTTTCCTCCTTTGAGTGAAGGTGCCTTCCTCCACTTTCCTTCTCCATATTACCTAATATGTTGGACTATAGATTCCAATTTTCTCCTCTCTCTAACTTCTCTTTACCTAGATTCGTGCATCTTGGGGTCAACCAACTCTATCCTTGAACATGCCCAATGTATCTCATCTCACTCATATGAGTATTCTTAACATACCTCGTAGTAGTCACCCAAGTACTCATGCAAAAATTCCATCCCAGCCATGTAACATACATCCATGTAACATAGGATAAAATATCATATACTATGTGAAAAATTTAAACATGGAGAATATCCAACACTTCCTCCAAACATGACACCCTTCACTATTCCTAACCAATTTTATCATACAACTTATCCCCCTCCTAACTAATCAAGAATACAACAACCAATCCCATGTAGGACATATGATGGAATCATTCCTTTCATGTGACAACTTGAAGAAATGATCCTTAGAGAATTTTTAGACCTCAAAGTCTCTCTTATGAAACCTTTCCCCCCTAAACAAGGTTACCAATATGAATATCTAACCTCACCTCAAAGATCCCTTCCTATGAATTCCTACATAAATCTACCCATATAGCATGAGGAGCATCAAGTTCCCTGCCCCGAGACACGTACTCATACAACTAATCATAAATAATTAGGTCCTTAACCTTACCTTAGTTGAGACAAGTAGTGCAAGAGTCACAAATGAAATATTCACAACATAGATGAATGTATCCTTAAATAGAAACATTATTAGTTCACAATCTCCCTAAATCCAATTTCTTACCCCTCAATGATGCACTACTCACAAATAAGCTAAGACTTCTCAACCTAACACTACCTCAATACAAGTTTCTCCTCCTTAACTTATTGATACCATACACTCTCCCTCACCTAAGGATACATTATAAGACTTCAAGGAAATCCACCCATCACAAGCATAAGTTGGCATACCTCCTAATTCCCTTGAACCTACTTCTTACCTTATAGGATCCCTCAACATAACCTCTCAATACTTAGATACAAAAACTTCTCTAGAACACTCTAAATGTGATGAGTTATTGACCTCCAAGGATACATGATTTACCTCTCGCTCCTATTCTTTTCCTATTTCACCTAGAAGGCACACCTTCTTGAAAAAAAATTGGATCGCATCTCCTTATCTCCCTTATGCTTTTCTCCTATCCCAATTTTCTTGGGGAATTCCCTACCTTTTATCATCCCCGCCCTTTCCTTCTCCCTTTCGTCAGATTTTTTTATTCATCTAAGGTGATCTTATATAACCTTAGAAGGGTCCCATGTTTTAGCATGGGTTTATTAAGTTGAATAAATCCTTGTCCTTGTGGGCACCTTTCTATGGCCAACTTGGATACTTGGTCATTATTTTAGGCCACGTCATACTTAGTAGAAAAAAAAAATTCAACTATGAGATGATTAAAGATGGTATTCCTCTCTTTTTGTAAAGAAACTATAGCAATTTATTGATCCCTCAAGGTTAAAGGACTCAATATTGAGGTCTTTCCCATGACTTGGGATTAGCTTCCTATAGTAGTGGATATCGATGAATTTGAATCTTCTTATGGATTCCTTCTAGCTAGAAGATATAAGG
Source organism: Picea engelmannii (assembly GCA_009831015.1). Classification (NCBI taxonomy): domain Eukaryota; kingdom Viridiplantae; phylum Streptophyta; class Pinopsida; order Pinales; family Pinaceae; genus Picea; species Picea engelmannii. Next base: position 442,710 of record ML781355.1, on the reverse strand, counting down.
GCTTGGTATCCATTGTCTCATCCCTTACCTTCTCCTTCTCCTAGCCTTTCATGCATTTTTGTTTCCTCTATCACCTTCCTCATCTCTTAGATGCTTGGGGTAAGTTTACCCCTTTATCATAGCCCCTTTTTCTTTGGTCACATTATGATCTGGATTTTATAGGGAATGAAATGAAACACACACATAAATATAGAAAATATCACAATTATATAGTGAAAACCCAATTTATATTAATGAGTAAAATATCATAATATTGTAGAACACAAACTAGTTAGAATGGTGGTAGCTTATCTCTAAAGGGAGAGAGATGGCAGCTACGCTCATTTGTAAAAAGTTAATACAAGAGGTTGAAAATATGGCCTTTTAACATAAATAAATAATCCTAAAGGTACAAAACCCTAAACGTAGGATGAAAAATGCCAAAAGGTGTTTTTTCTAAAAATAACACCCAAAGTTATTTTTGGGTGTTAGTTTTTACATCAATTTCCTAGAAGTGTAACTTTCACATACGAGCTCCATTTGGTGCACATAGTAGCTCATTAGAAATATATAACTGAGAAATATGATAAAATAGTATGGCCATTCTTTGTCAAAGATAAATCCTCATTGGGATCGCTTGTCTAAAAATCTTGTTGAGGGCCTCAAAATAAACCAAGAAGTTTAAGTCCTAGAAAATCCCAGAAAATCATGACAAAACTGCCCATATGGAGAACCATGTTGAGTTAGTGGAAGAGGTGCATGTCCATTGATATCCACTTATATTATTACTCCCCCATTAGGAATAAATGGTCCCCATTTCGTAAGTTCCCGCAGTAGATGGGGAAACTGTTGTTGAATCTAAATTTGCGTGAGCTATTTTCTTTATTGAAGAAGTTGGCTTGGTTTGACAACTCGATAGAGTTGTATGTTCTACTGGAGGGTGCCTTTCATATTGGTGTCCATGATCTGATCCAATATATCCTACTCAAGGAAATCATGATTGAGTTCTGTAGGATCCAATTTCTCATCCACCTCAGAGGTGTCCAACAGAGGTGGGAAATATGGTTGAAGCAACTCTACATTAAATCCTGGGTGTAAGCCAAGGAAAGGTGGAATACTCAATTCGAAATCAATTTCACCCACAACCTTGGTGATGGTGTAAATCCCATATCAGAGTGGTCTGATCTTCCTATGGGGGCCTGTGAGGCACTCTTTTTGCAAATGCAACCAGACCTTGTAACCAACCTGAAACTTGTGTGGAACCCAATGTTGATCATGTCATTGCTTGTACTTGGTATTGGTCATTTGCAATATATCATGAACATGTTGTTGGAGGTGTTGGAGTTTTTCAACAAAATTAGTTACTCTGTTTTCCTTGGTCTAAGCACGGGAAGACTTTATCGGTGAAGATGGAACGGGAAGAGCTACATCAATGGGGGCCAATGGTTGGAACCCCAGGCAAACCTGAAAAGGGTTATGGCCAATAGAGATGTGGAGGGCTCTGTTATAGTTATGTTGAACATATGGAAGGCTCTCATCCTAGGTATCTGGATGCTTGGAATTGTGTGTTAGAATTTTAGAAGTTGTGTTTATCTTCTTTAACATTCATTAAAACTTGCATGTAATAGGATCACTAAAAGATAAACAATCATAGAACACAAGATATATCCTGGGAAACCTTTGTGGGGGAGAAAACCCAGCAACCAATTCTTTAGTATAGATTCCTTCAACCGGTACAGTGTCACATTATAGCTCTCCACAAATAGACCAAGACCAAGAAACGAATACCTCCCGCACTAGACCCCCTTTGATATGCTCCAAATACACAAGAGAAGGTGAGTTGTGTCTGTGTACAAATGAGAGGAAATCGACCTCGATTTACACACATAACTTGACTCCTGAAAAGACGCAACCCTAAGAGGGGCCTTTTGAATTTTACAATAAGGATAATAATAAAATAATAATTTATTTTGAGCTGATTTATACAATAAGATTACAATAACCTTCTCGAGGTTTGACCAATACATATACAAAATAATATCTTCTGTAGTTACATCAAAATATCAACACTCCCTCTTAACTAGGAAGGTATTATGTGTTGCCGCACGAGCTCATGACCATTGAATGTTGAACATATGAATCTATACATCATTGAATATTCATAGTACAACATGACTTCACAACCAATGCATCCAAGGCCTATGGGTAGCTCTTAAATAGGTTCAACATGTCACCATGACATCCACTACCCCACAATGCATATGTACCTCATCATGTGCACCCATGTGACTTCACATCCAATGCATCCAATTCATGTGGGTAGCTCTCAAATAGCTACAACATGTCCCCAGGACATCCACTACCCTGCAATGCATATGTACCTCGTCACTCCCTCTAAATAGGGACCACACCAAGATTGTCCCTAAATTTCTCTAACTTCATCCTCAATAGTGGCTTGGTCAACACTTATGAAACCTGCTCCTCGGTAGTCATGTATTGGAGCCTCATTGCTCCCCTCTGCACCATATCCCTGATATAGTGATATTTGATCTCGATATTCTTCGACCTATCAAGGAACACTAGATTCTCTGACAACTTCATGCAACTAAGGTTGTCATACCAAATACAAGTTTCCTCCAATTTGAGACCAAATAACCCGAACAACAGCTTCTGAAACCACACTGCTTCTCTACATGTTGCACATGTTGCCACATATTCAGCCTCAGTCGTACTGAGTGCTACAATGATTCCTTCATGATGCTCCACAAAACCATACTAGATCCTAGACTGAAGCAATATGTCGAAGTACTCTTCTAATTAGGAATAATTCCAGCCCAATCTGAATCTAAATATCCATATAACTTGAACTCATGGTTTGTCACATACCTGAGACCATAATCCAATGTACCCTTAAGGTACCTCATCACATTTTTTTTCTGCGACCAAATTAACCTGCCTGGGATGCTCCATATACTGACTCAGGGTGCTCACAGCAAAACATATATTTGGTCTCGTGTTCATCAAGTACATCAATGAACCCACCATCTTCCTATATAAAGCAACATCCACAGTCTCTAAACTCGTATCCTACAACAACTTCATATTTTATACCATAGGTGTATCCATTTCCTTGCAATCCAACATCCTGAACCTCGTCCGGATTTCCACAACATACTTCCCTTGATTTAGAAAGATCTCGTCCTCTCTCTGCCTTACCTCAAGACCCAAAAAGTAATGCATCATCCCGTTATATTTCATTTCAAACTCAGCAGCCAATTTTCTCTTACACTCTGAGATGACATTTTCCACACCTATTAGAAACAGGACATCCACATACAGCAGTAGTATCATTAGACCATCATCCATAACCTTAAGGTAAAGGTTAATATTTTCACTAATATTTGTAAATCCTAAGCTCATCATAAAATTGTTTATCCTTCCATACCATGCTTTGGGTGACTTCTTTAATCCATATAAAGCCTTCTTCAATCTACACACATGCTTCTCCCTTTCATGTACCTCGAACTCTTGTGGGTGCTCCACATAAACTTCATCTTTTATTTCACCATTCAAGAAGGTTGTCTTCACATCCATCTGATGCATCTTCCATTTCATTATTGTGGCCAATGAAAGTAGAGTCTTGATCGAGGTATATCTCACCATGGGAGAAAATGCCTCCTCATAGTTAATGCCCTCCTTCTAAGAGAATAATCGAGCCACAAATATAGCCTTATAATTTTCAATACTGGCATCAACTGCATGTTTTGTCTTGTAGATCCATTTTGAACTTAGTATTGATTTCTCCTTCGGTCTGGGGAACACATCCCAAACATCATTCTTTACTATGGATTGATATTCCTCCCCCATGGCATCCTTCCATACCCTCTATTATGCATCATCTTCATAACTGGATGGTTATGCATCCATGATATCACAAAAACATGCCACATATATGGAATACGGTTTCGACTTCTTACTTTCCCTGATATATTTCTCTAGGGAACCATATTTTTCTACATCTCTAATGAGATCTTGTGCCCGAGATGGTATTCTCTTGCGAGAAGGAATATTTATTGGCCTCTAAGGTTCTACCATGTCATTATCCTCATGAATGACTTTCTCTGGTTCAACTACCTCTACCTATGGAACTCTAGTAACTTCATTCTCCTCCTCATGAACCTCTTTTGCACAGTCCTATTTTGATTTTTTGAAAGCTGCACTCTCATTGAAGGTGACATATTGGCTAATATCAACTTTCTAGTGACCGGGAATGTATATCCAGTATGCCTTTGATGTGTCACTGTAACCAACAAATATGCCATTCTTTCTGGATGGATCCAATTTTGTCCTCTTTTCCTTGGGGACATGCACAAATATGGGGCAGCCAAATATCCTTAGATGGATGACTTATGGTTTCTCTCCTGAAAACATCTCCTTTGGTGTCTTTTTTTCAAGTACTTTGTGGGCATTTTTTTTATACACGTACACTGCAGTCTTTGTTTCTTCTTCCCACAGATGCATAGGTAGATCTTGATCATGCATGATATCCTTCACTACTTCCCTAATCATCTGATTCTTCCTTTTTGCTACTCCATTATGATGAGGATTGTAGGGAGTAGAAATCTCCCTCTTAATCCCAGCTTCCTTGCAATATTCTTTGAATTCCTTTGAATTGAATTATCCTCCATTATCTAATTGCAAGGTCTTTAATCTACCGCTCTATCAGGTTTTCTACTAGTCCCTTAAATTCTTTGAATTTTCCAAAAAATTCATTATTTGCCTTCAACAAATAGATCCAAGTTTTATGTGAGTAATCATCAATAAAAGACACATAATATACATACCCTCTTAGTGAAGTTGTTGACATCAGTCCACACACATCTGAGTGTATGATGTCCAGTACTATTTTGGCTTTGCTATCGTTGTTGGGAAAGGAGTGCTTCACATTCTTGCTTGTGCGCAACCGTTGCACACATCGACTTGTTTTTCCTAGATCTCTGGTAGTCCCATCACCATCTTTCTCACACTCGGTAGGTCCTTGTAATGTAGGTGAGAAAATATCATATGCCATACTTCATTGGGATTCACAATGTCATGATTTAATGTTGAATCTGACCGCCCTTTCAATTTGTAGATTCCTCCCTCTTGAACTCCAATCACCATAGCATCATCAAAAGTATTCCCTCTAAGCCACATAAGAACTTTTCCATCAACAAATGAAACTGTGTAACCCTTCTCATCCAATGCTAAAATTGAGAGAAGGTTCTTATTCAATCTAGGAACATAGAGAACTTCCTTCATATTCATTAGCTTTCCCGAGTCTAACTTGTAGGAGGATTCTTCTACTCCTTTGATCAGATACGGACAGTCATCTCCCAATTTCACCTTGTGTGGTGAATCCTTATGAGTAAGTTTAGACCAGGAGTCTTTATAACCTGTCATGTGCTTGGAAGCACCATTGTCCACCAGCCAAATGCCACTTCCATGAGTGACAGCTCCTATAAGGGGTGAGATAAGAACATACTCCTCATCATTTGATTCACCTTCCTTTGAAACCTTCTTGGGTGGCTCATCATATTCAGTTGTATGAACATGATTCCTTTTACCTTCTCTCTTTTCCCTTGGTATCTGAATGTGGGAACAATTTCTAGCAATGTGTCCCATTTTCTGACAACAGAAACATCTGATATTTGGGTTATTTCTCCGACCCTTCTGAAACTTCTTGGGTGAGTAAGGTTATTTCTTACTCCTTCATTTCCTGGTGTGGATGGCTAGAGCTTGATCATAATTTTCCATCTTCTCTTCTCTTGCTATCATCCTTGCTTCTTCTTGGTTGCAATATTCCCATAGCCTATTGAACTTGGGTAGCTTCCTTGTTGAGCATATCCCTTATAAATAAATCACATGACCTTGGGAGGCCATTCAAGGTGGTCATCACCATTTCTTATCCATTCACTGTATCACCAATGGATTATATATTCTCCCTGATATGGCTCATTCTTGATAAGTAAGAGTGGATGGTTTCTTAATTATACATCCTCATGTTCTTTAACTAAGTTCTCAAGGTCATTCTTCGGTTGATGTTGTTTCCTTCAAACAGTCAAGTTAAGGCATCCATCATTTCTTTTGGAGTGGATAATGAATATATGTGATGAATAATATTGTCCTTAATGGAGTCTACAATAATCCTCTTTGCTTTGACCATATCCTTCTTATGCTTTGCTTTAGCCTCATCTCCCTCTAGTTTTGAAACCTCTTCTTTAGTGAACTTATCTAGATCATGTTCTTTTAGGAGGAGGGATACTCTTTACCTCCAGGATCTAAAGTTGTCAGCTCCCTCCAGCTTCTCATCAATCTTGGTTTCGGTAGTCATCCCCCTAAATCACAAATTATGGATTTTGAAGATCTGATCCAGGGAAAAGATGTGCTCCACTAGGGCGCACTTGTTGGTGGTATTGTCTTGTCCAGAAACCACTCCTATCAAGAAAAACGACTCCTTTTGTCTTCTAGATATGTGAACTGTCTTTTATTTAGGATTTCTCTAATACCATGTTAGAATTTTAGAAGGTACAGTTATCTTCTTTAGCATTCATTAACAATTGCATGTAATAGGATCACTAAAAGATAAACAATCGCAGAACACAAGATATATCCTGGGAAATCCCCGTGGGGTAGAAAACCCAGCAACCAATTCTTTAGTATAGATTCCTTCAACCGGTACAATGTCACGTTATAGCTCTCCAAAAATAGACCAAGACCAAGATACCAAAGACCAAGAAACCAAGACCTCCCGTGTTAGACCTCCTTTGCTATGCTCCAAATACATAAGAGAAGGTGAGTTGTGTGTGTGTGTGTACAAATGAGAGGAAATCAACCTCTATTTATATAGATAACTTGACTCCCAAAAAGATGGAACCCTAAGAGGGGTTGTTTTGACTTTTACAATAAGGATAATAGTAAAATAATAATTTCTTTTGAGCCGATTTATACAATAATATTACAATACACTTCTCGAGGTTTGACCAATAAAAATACAAAAGAATATCTTCCATAGTTACATCAAAATATCATCATTGTAGATGTGTGGCATATGAATAATAATCCTGTTGACCACTTCTCTCTACCCATCTGTTTAGGGGTGAAATTCAATCAACTTGGTCAACTTGGTGTCCATCAGAGACCATAGGTTGGACCAAGGTACTGAGGAACATGTTGTTCCTATATGAAATAATGGTATGTGGTAGCCCAAAATGAACCCAAACATGCTCAAAGAAGAGTTGAGCAGTGGCCTCAGCTGTGATACTCTATTTATAGGATGCTAAAATGGCCATATTAGAGAACCAATTAACGACCACAAAGACAAAATCATGACCATGTTTGGTGGAGGGAAAGCTTGACATGTAATCCATGGAGAATCACTCACAGGGCTTGTCCAGGACAGGGAGAGGAGTGTACATCCCTTTCTTCTTGATAGATGGTTTATAAATGCCACAAGTAGTGCATGACTTAATATATTGGTTGACGTCTTGTCAAATCTTTGGCCAGTAGAAATACTTTTGAAGTATTTTCATTGTCCTTTCCACGTCTAAGTGCCCTACCACTCGGCTATAATGTTCCTCCCATATTATTTTTGCACGCTCACTCGAAGGAACACATAGATGGACCAGATAGCACAAGAGCACATCTTGGAGATGGAAGTCCTGAACTTGTTTTTATTCACTCAGGGTTTGATAAGTAGTAGTGAATTTAGAGTCACTATTGTATAATTATGGCCACCCAGAGGTCTCATGCCCATGGGAATCAAGAATTGTGGTTAGTTCCAAAATTGGAGGCCGACTAAGGGAATCTGAAACATGGTTGGTGTTGGTTTTAACCTATCAAAAATCTTTGTGCTACTGACCCAGGGTTTGTATCTTTCAGGGTACCAACAAATTCTATAACTATCGGCCCTTCTGATGAACCAGAAGGAAACACAACACACAGAATGCACTGCGCAGTCTCACCAGAGATAGCTTTTATGGGTGGTTGTAAGACTCAGGTGTTTACAGCGTGGGATTGAGTAGGAGATAGAGGGTCTACATTCTGATCCATTACTTATGACTTGTGTTACAAATTATTGTTATCTGACTTTCAATATTTAAAAGCACAACAACAATAAACTAAACAGTATAATAACTCATTCATTCATCGCATTCAACATTTAACTAACAAAAGTAAACAGAGATATGCATGCATTCATCAAATTACACAGGTATTACCATGGTTCACCCCCTCCTGGGGCTACGTCCACAAATATTTGGCTCTTGGCTCTCTTATTATGGTAGTTCTGCAGTTCTCATGCCTCACGCTTACAATTATCCTTAGATCAGTAGGATCTCTGTGAGGCGAACTAGATCGCACCAGGCTCCTCAACTTGTGATATGATCCTCGATATATACCTCCCGCTTAGCTCACTCGTTACAAGTAGTTCTCTTATCAAACCATTACATAAAACGAGTTCAACTCTACAACAGTAGTAAAGCTCTACCTTCACAAAATCTTCGAACCTGTTTTTGATCCCTGCTTGCCTATATTTATATCTATCGGGTTCTTCAGTCGTTTTCACAAAAAATATTACCAAAAACCCTAACTCTATTGTCGTTAGGTCTTCTTTCTCTGCATGTGTCTGTTGCTTCCTTCCAACTGTCACCTCCTTCTTCCATCCGCACGTGCTGTGCTTCTTTCTAGTTGTCACTTTCCTCCTGCACACTTTCTTTCCCACGATTTCTCTTTCAGTTGTCATTCTTCTTCGTGCATGCTTTCTTTCCCATTTTGGCCTGTTGCCAACAGGCCCCCAACACTGACATGTGACTCGTCCCAAGTTACCTAATCTTTCTGAGCTGCCTCGATCTCCTTGGTGATCATCTGGAACTTTCCCTTAGCTCTACTATTGTTGTCAGTGCCTGTGCAGTCTTCTCCTTAATGGTTTCTACTACCTGAACAACCACTTCGTCGCTCAGTCATCCTACACATTCTACCTGGGTCTGCGCCATCTATTGTCTATCCACTTCTGCCTATGCGAGTACTTATGCTACCCGTTCCTGTAACAGTTCTATTTGAGCATGTCGCTCCTGTTTCTATGTCTACACAATGAAGAGTTATGTGTGCATATTCTTCAACTCTTGTGTCCCCTTTACGCGTTATGGGATCGATATGGTATTTTTCTTTTGCTTGAGTTCTTGGATCACTGCATTGATCCTTTCCTCTTCCTTGTCCTAGCATTGAACCTGTGGATTCTCCTCCAGTCTTGTCCAAAGTTGCGTTGCTTTGTCGAGCAAGTCAGCTACTGTGCTAACCTATTTCTCCATCTCATGTATTTTTGTTGTTGTTGCCTGCCTCCTTTGCTCCTTTACTATTGGTGGATTCATTGGTGTTAGTTGTTCTCAGAGATACCCGATCTCCATATGGTATTGCGCAACTACCTGCGCAATCTGGTCGATCTTTTCTATGGCTGGGAGTTCGTTTCCCTCTGCAGTATTTGGAAGTTTCCCAAAAATTTCTCCCACTCTGCGTTCCAATTTGTTCATGTGTTCCATCTCCTTCTGAGTTTTGGATTTGGCCTGCTCGTACTCTTTTTCTAGCGCTTCCCGCTGCTTTGTTTCTTTTTGTAGCTGGACTAAGTTCTTATGTGCTTGAGACTGCATCTCATGGTCGACGCTAACCTGTAATTTTTGTAGTGCCCTTGACGGAATCCATGTCAAGACCAATTGAATGTGGTCCAAATATTTCAGTTGTGTCTGACCCACTATTTCATCCATTCACATCATGCTCGATTTTATGTGGACTGTTGCATTTGCGTGTGGCATTGAGAGGGTTGGGTCTCGTTCTTCAATCTCCACTCTTTCGTTGGTTTGTGTTGTTGACTTCTCTATGACTCTGCCACTACTTTCTCTTTGGGCTTCTCCGAGTGTCTAGAAGAGTTGTCTTATTTCTGCCAACTCTTTCTATATATTATCCCTGTGATGTACTGCGTGATCGAAGTCTTCCGCCAGACAATCCTAGACCATTCTAGTGATCATTTCTCCATCATCCTCCATGATCGTCAGGTTTGGTGATGCTCGTTGTGCCTTTGATTTCTTGCGCGCGCCTGCAGCTTGTTCAACCGGTCTCTTACTTCCCCTGGGATCCTGTTCGATGGGGTTTGGAGTGGTCTCCTACATTCCCTTGGCTTGTTTTGGTTGTTCATTGGTCTCTTTCTACCCCTTCTGGGTTCCTGGCTGCTTCGACCCTTCGCTTGTTGGAGTTGGGTTTTTTTGGCCTGTCCTTGGTTTCTTGGGCACTGGTTTTTGCGGAGGTTGTGTTTTCGCCTGCGTTGCCTCTCCTTCTGCGGGTCCTTCCGGTACTTCCTGGGGAATGGATGGGATCTTCCATTCAATAGGCCATTCACTGATGACCATGTCTATATCACCTTATGTTATGCAGTAGTGCATTGGTAGCAACTGTTTATCGGGATCATGCCTTGGTTGTATCCACATCGCTTGTCATGTTTCCTAGAAGTTAGCGATGTTCTCATATCACAGGACAACTTCTAGTGTTATTCTCTATGACTTGTTAATAGCTTCTTGCATATCTCGTAGGTATGCTTCAAAGATGATTCCATTGTCCCTCTTCTTTCTGGTATGTGGCCCCGATCTCAGTACTCGATATCTTTCTCCCTCAGGCTATGGTCTCGTAGAAAAAACTACATATTCTGGTCCCCGCCATCCCATGAATGCTATAAGGGTTATCAACCATGAGTAATGAAATTTTGTGCCAGGTTCTTGCACGTCCCTGCAGTCCACTTGGAATAATTTTAACAAATAAGGCACCCATCTCACGAAGGTTTCTTCTGCACACTAAGCTACAACTGCGATGACTCCTACTGAAACTTCATCTTTGCAGAATTTTCTTAGCAACTTACAGGCTAAGATATTTGCACCCAATTGTGTTGTTGGGTTTTTGATACGTTTGATTATAATGCCTCTTGTCCTCCTTGTTGTGTCATATTTATTCTTCATTTCCTCTGCTAACGCTTTTTCCTTAGATTTATCATCCATAATCAGCGCAGGATCCATACCCCGGCTGGGTAGTCCTGTTATCTGCATGATAAGGTCCATTGTTATGAGGACGGGTCTGTCCAGCCATATATCCCTTCCATGCATAACTGCTAGCAGCTACTTGATGCATGTTGTAGTGTAATGGCCTCTGCCAAAGTGTGGGAGTTGTAGCAGTCCTAAAATGTCAGTTCAGTCCAGTCCAACTGCCCACTGATGTGATTGGTTGATTGTTTCTCCAAGTTGGTTGACCACTATGTTCTGCATAAACACTCTGGGTGCAAGTTTTGGGTACTTAGTGTCATCTGAGACATCATGGTTGGAATACTTGACCTTCCCAATGTGACCCAGTAACTGAGGCTCTACCTGTACTCCCTCTGGTATGTGTGGTAGCACAATTTATGCTATCGGTTTCTTATGACGTGAGATCGGTATCAGAATTATGTCTTCCTATTGTGGTGGTTGGTACGAAGTTCCAACAATTTTCGTTTGCTACCCTGTAATCCATTCTGGACAAGCCAAGGTAGTTCCCGTGGTCTCTTCTGTCTATTGACCAAGGCTGGGTACCTGCGAATCCTTCTATTTCCCTTCTGATCCTTGATTCTGTGTCATGTCATTACCTTTCATCGCTAGTTTGGTGCTTTCTGGTTGCACTTCCAGTTGAGGTTTCGCTTCTTCATTCAGAGGTTCCTGCGATTTTGCTTACGTATCCTCTTTTAGTTCCTCTAGTTGTGGTTGTTGAATCTCTTCCAGTATCAGTGTAGGGTTCACCGGTGGTATCTCTGGGGATGGGATATCATCGATATCGACGATCTACAGCTGTTGTTGCTCATTTTCTTCCAACGGTCCTCATGACCTAGTTTGAACTCTGGTCGGCCTGGCGGTCGAGCCTGGCTCATCGAACTTCAGTGGTGCCATAGTGGTGAGTTTTGAGCGTCTGTTGTCTGTAGAGGACTATGATCTCTCTCTGTTCATTTGAGTTGTTGTTTCTCTGTCTATGTTCTTCTTTCGAGAATAGAAAAGTTGCTTCTGTGATCGCATGTTGTATGGGCTTGTCGTGAAGCTCATCAAAGACACTTCCTCCATGATGCAATTGGTGCACTATAACTGTGGATTCAATGCATGTGCGGAAGTTTTGTACTTGCCATTACACTTCTCTAGTCATTTCTAATTGGTGTGTTTAATGTGAAGTTCCATCAGTCCTTGTCATGCCTTAATTTCTCTTTGTGCGGTCCTATCGTCCTTCTTTTTCTGACTTTCTGTTTCTCGCTCGTTTTTCTTAGGCGTGTGACCATTACTCTTGCCTTTACTGCATTCGTGTTTCAAGTGTCCTATGGCTTTTTCATGGCTTTTCGGATTTTTTTTTTTGTTTTTTTGTTTTTTTTACTACGCGATGGGTGGTCGACTGTCCTTGTACAGCTTCAGTCTGCTCCCATTGATAATTCCTCGGAGGTTTGTGCTTACTAGATCTCTTAACTATACATCTCCACCGTCTGTTACAAATTTGACCTCGTATGGTCCTAACCAATGCATTCTCATCTTTCCTAGGTGTTGAAACTATTTGTTTTCGTAGAGATATACTAGATCTCCTTCCGTGAAAGTCTTCTTATTAATGTGTCGATCGTGCCATGCTTTGTCTCTGGAATTCTACACTTGTTGATGGAATCCTGCCAGGATTTGGTCTTCCTCCATTGCTAACAGTTGATGCAACCTTTCTTGTATCGCATCGCGTTCTGTCATTTGTGTGAGAGCAGCTACGTGTAAGCTGAGTATTAAAAATTATAATGGCACTACCGCTTCTTGGTCATAGACGAGTTTGAATGGTGTGTGCTCTGTCAAATTCTTACATGTCATCCTATATACCCATAATACTATGGGTACTTTGAGGTCCCATTCATCTCTATTGACGTTACCAATATTTGTCAATGTGTTCTCTAGAACTTTGTTGAAGGCTTCTACTGTGCCATTCGCCTGTGGGTGATACGGTGTTCTTTTTTGGTGGTGAACTTAAAATTATTCGAGCATCGCGTGGATGGTTCTATTTATCAAATGTGTGCCTTGATCGCTCATTAGAACTCTTGGGCACCCAAACCTAGTAATTACTTGTTTGAATAAAAAGTATGCAACGGTCTCTGCAATACAATCCTTTACTGGTGCGGCTTCTGCCCATCTTGTTAGGTATTCCGTCACAGTGACGATGTATCTTGCCCCTGTTCTTTTGGCTGGTGGGTTAATAAGTCCCACAAAGTCTATTTCCCATTTATCAAATTCCTGTAGTGTCACTTGCATTCATAATGGCATCTCATCCCTTCTGTTGGGTTTTCCTACCCTTTGACATACATCGCATCCCTGACAGTATTCTTTCGAGTCCCTATGGATTGTTGGTCACCATAGTCTTGCATCGAGTACCTTATGGACGGTATATTTTCCTGCATAATGTCCTCCTGCCAATCCCTCATGGGATTCTGATAAAATCCTTGGTCGTTCGTGCTCAAGCACATACCTTCGTAAAATTATATCTGTGCCCATTTTATATATATGTCCTATGATCAGTTGATAGTTGGTTGCATGAACTACTAGGTTCTTCTTCTATGCAGTGGTATACTCTTGCGGTGTGGTATCTATGCTCAGGTACTAGATTATCTCTGTGAAGTAGTCATCAGCAATTTTTATCGAGAATAGTTGTACATCCGGAAAGTTGTCTTCTAAGATGGTGGGTTCTTCTCCATTTGTGACCCGTGATAGGTGGTCAGGGCCTGCATTTAGTTTTCCTAGTTTGACGATTACTTTGAAGTAAAATTCCTGAAATAACAGTAACCATCGGTAGATTCTCCCCCCCAAAAGTGGCTTGTTGAATAGGTACTTTAGGGCTGAGTGATCTGTAAACATATTAAAATGTTTTCCCAATAAGTAGTGTCTGAACTTCTGAAGTGTGTAAACCATAGCTAGGCCTTCTCTTTCCGTTGTGTTATAGTTTTGTTCTGAGTCAAATAGTTTTTTTCTTGCAAATGCTATCGGGTGATCCAAGTCTCCTGCTCCTGGCTGCGCTAAGATAGCTCCCAGTGCTATCGTTGATGCATCTACATGCACATGGAATTCCTTTCCCCAGTTTGGAAATACTAATATCGGTGTAGTGACCATATTTTCCTTCAGGGTATCCAGACCGTGTTGACACTCGTCGTTCCATTGGTACTTTGTATCCTTCCTTAGCAATTTTTCCATTGGTGTTGTGATCTATACATATCCTTTGATAAATTTCTGATAGTATCCTATGTGTCCTAACGTCGCTCATAGTTGACGAACTATTTTTGGCACTGGTAAATTAACGATGATGGCAATCTTTTCTGGATCGACCAATAGCCCTTGTTTGCATACTATATGGCCCAATAGTATCCCTAACGGTGTTCCAAGTATACATTTCATTATGTTCAGTGATATCTGACATTGTCTGCATCACTCTAGCATCAAGTGTAAGACTTCTACATGGTTTTTCAATACACTATAGACTGTCCAGTCGTCCAGATATACTTTGAGAAACTAGTGAATGAATTCTTTAAATGTTGCGATAACCACTCAAGAAAAGATTGCTAGTGCATTCTTCAGTCCAAAGGGCATGATT
>ML781355.1:407191-418566 GCA_009831015.1 Picea engelmannii | reverse complement strand
CCCCCTCGAAGAGGCTTATTATCTGAAATTATCTCTTTTTCAAGGCGTTGAGTACTTTTCCTGAGGTTTTTCTATGCTATATTGATGTTTGGTCCTTAACAGACTCCCAGAAGCAAATGGCTTCATGAAATCTACTAGATGAGCTTAGGAATTTGGAAGAGGTACATGGTCGAATTCAAGATGTATGGAGACTCAAGACTGCCCTTGGATGGGGGTGGATGTGAATTATAAGTGGACGCAACCGTTCAACTAAGCTGAGTGTCAGGGGGACAACAAGACGTGGGCGAAGTTGTGCCAGAGGCGGGACAAAGTGAATAAACTCATAGGGTAGAGGTAAGTGGCCTATGAGATACTCAGAGGATATGGATGATGTCAATAAGGGTAGATGATCAAGAGTTCCCCAACCAAGGGCGACATGGGTTGCGTTGGCCAAAAAGGGAAGAAGGTCGCCAAAGGTGACGACAAAAAGGTAATGTAACTGTTGGAAACAAAGGTGTTTGTACAATAAATAAAGAATAATTTGGGATAAGTGTCAAAATACAGAAATGGGTCCCCCAATGTGATATGGTTGGCCTGGGTAGGGCACAATTTTCTCGAAGAACTGGTGGAGGGTGGGAGCCCCATGGGTTGGTTTCTGTATGAGTAAGTGAAATGAAGGGAAATTCGCAGATGGGAAAATTGATTGTGGATGAAATGGAGGGTTCATGATACTGCGGAGGTGCAGTCAAAAAATAGAACCGTGAAGAGAGAATCTGGGAGTCCATTGGGAAATCTAGCAAAATGAGGAGAAGGAGTATGTGGCTGATTCGTGACATGATGTAAGACTATCGAGACTCCCATCCCTAAAGGGTTTTGAAAAACAGCATGAGTGTCAAAAGCGAAAAAGGGTGCTATGAATGGGACAACTCATGTGGGTAAGAGTGCTACCGGATGACAGTACCGAAGGTGCAAATGGGGGTGTTGGTACTACATAGCCAGAAATGGGGATCCTAGAGGCAAATGTCAGAGGGTGTGACTAGAGATGTAAGTGAGATTCAGAGGGAATGACTACATGCCAGTGCTGAGTATATACCTGAAGGGGTTGTGTTGATGTATGATGACTAAGTACCTGCACACATGAAAACCAAATACCCGACGTGAACAATATCTAAAGTGAATCGAATATATGAGCATTTATTTGATAATTTTGAATATGTGCATGTGTACCTGGTCAGGGTATGAAAAAAATGGCGTCCCAGGGGCTCAGGATGAAAAGAGGCCCAGGGACCGTCGTGATGTAGATGACGGGATGTTGATCCTGTGGCTGAAGACAAATCAAGAAATGGACACCCGGAGCTCCCAGAATGGTGAGTGGAAGTTTGGAAAAAAGGCCTATATATAGTTGTAGGGCCCACATTGCCACCTCATTTGTACTTGCTACTATAGTGACTAGACAAAAAGTATTCATAGGAGATTTGGATATTCTGGGAGGACGAGGCATCCGATCGAGGACTAGCGAGCTTCAAGTTAGTGGTCTAATCATCCTGCATAGAATTAGTGGTTTCTTGTTTGTATGTGTAGATGTGGCACCTCGCGGGCGCAAGCTGGAGTTGCGGAGAGCGTCGGCTCATCAGGAGCCAAAGAGACTTCCCCGAGGAGGACTACGGATTGGAGAGAGACGTCGGCATGAGGACACCGAGAAGAGACCAGTTGATCCTGAGAGAGCAGCAAGGAGACGTCAGTTTGATGACCCTAGTGTCGGGCCATCACATGCTCCTCTGATGGATGTCGGAGTAGATTTTGAGGACATATGTCGTCGCCTGGAGGTGGTGCTACAGGGTGTGCCTGAGATCATGTGGTTTCGCATCCAGGATGAGTTCATCCTGGAGCAGTATGTGGGGATTCTGCTTCCATGGAGGGTCGTGGTACGATGGGCAGCAGTAGCAGGTACTGCGATGACCGGACGACTACCTCCGGGGCAGGAGGGACCAGTAGGGGGTGGGGGACCACCGCCTGAGGGAGGGGCAGGAGGTGGTGCTCTAGAGGCACCTTGAGTGGTGCTCTATGTATTTGTTGGATTTTTGTATATAGGCTGGTGAGCCCATTTTGTACCGAGGTGCTTTACTGGCCTGAGGATACTTGTATTTTTGTATGTAAACATTTGGATGGCACTGTGGACCATTTTATATATACATGAGTATACATTTTGAGATCTATGTGATGTTTACATGAGTTTTGTTAAATGTGTTGATGATGTCTAATCTATATATGTTGTGACAGGTTGTTGATATGTTTATGTATGTGTAGGGGTAGCTTGATGTGATATATGCCAGTCTAACACAATATTAGCTAGGTTATCTGTAATTTGATTCAATTGTCTTGGAATATGTGTAAATGTAATGGAATCAAAATGTCAAGATAAAAGTCTAACCTGTAGGTATTTGCGAAAGAGGCAAGGATTGCGTATGCGGTAAACATTGTTGAGATGGAGAAAAACTAGTTGAGAGTCGAGAAAGATGCTAAGGTGACAAATACGATGATGTTGGGAATCGGCCAGGAGGCCAATGATGACAGTGTATTCGGCTTGGTTGTTGGTCATTGAACCCAAACATATGCCACTCGAATGGAGCATTTCATGTGAGGGGGTGTAGAGAGCCCAAGCGACCAAAGTGAGATTTTGTGTCCAACGGCTAGTGTCGTCGGCGTAACCGATGTGGTAGGCTGGTGGAGGAAGCATCTGTCAATAGCACAAATGATAGTTTAGATGTGAGGGATGGAAAAAAGATTAAAAACACTATAAAATAAATAACCTAAAGTATAATGACTACGTTTAAGCATAAAATTTATTTAATTATAACTCATTGACGGGTTCTTTAAGAGAGAAGCCTTCGGGAGAGTCCAGGATGTATGCGCCTTTGGTGAGGCAATGTTGGATAATGTATGGGACATGCCATAGTGTCTCGAATTTTCCATGGCCAAAGGTATCATGAGCGATATCGTAAGCAAGGACGAGGTTGCCTTCGCGAAATGAGAGAAGGTTGACATGTCGATCAAAGGTAGCCTTTGATCATTTTTTAGCTGCCTCATTGTTCTGTAATGAAGATCGACGATCTTCATCCAAGGACTCTAAGTTCAGCAAGCGCTGCTCCATTGGAGCAGTGTCGGGTAATAGCTCAATTGCGGTGTGTAAGGTGGGAATTTTGCACTCGATGGGAAGAGTGGACTCAACCCCATGGACTAGATGAAATGGTGTGAAACCAGTATCTCTTTTCACATCCGTACGGTAAGCCCATAGCACGGAAAATAACATATGATGCCAATTGATCTTATGTTTATAAATCGTGTGTTGTAACATGGTCTTGAGGACCTTGTTAACTGCTTCAACCTATCCATTAGACTGAGGGTAATATGCTGAGGAAAAATCATGGGAGAATCCTAACCGAGATGAGAGTTCGACAAAAATCTCATTCTCGAAGTGTTTCCCATGATCGGAAACAAGTTGGAGTGGTACTCCAAAGCGAGATATGACATGGTTAAAGAAAAAATGCACTGCGGTGTCAGTGGTATTGTTGAAGGTGGGCATAGCTTCAGCCCATTTGGTGAAGTAATCGACCATGACAACAATGTATTTGTGTCCATTGCTAGAGGGGGGATTACAAGTCATGAAGTCGATGCCCCATTTACAAAAAGGGTCGGCAGTGATGACTGGATGAAGAAGAGAAGGTGGTGATCGGGCTTTGTTGGCGTAAAGATGACACTTCTCGCATCGTTTCACAACATGAATGCAATCGTGAAACAAGGTAGGCCAAAAGTAACCTGCTTGGATAATCTTCTGAGCAATGGATATTCCCAAAAGATGGCCCCCACATGCACCACTGTGGTAGTCGTTTAAGACTCTATCGGCCTCATCAATGGTCAGGCATCGACCAAGAATGGTGTCGACCCCTCTCCGGTATAAGATGTCTCCAATGAGGAGGTAGCAGGGGGCCTAGTGGCAGATACGATGACGATCATATCGTGAAAGGTGGTTACCAAAATTTTGAGTTTGGAGGTAGACGAGGAGGTCGCCATACCAAGGATCACTCGAAGTGATGAAAAAGAGGTGTTCATCGGAAAAGTTGGTATTGACGGGGGCATTGGTTGTGTCAGAGGAGAGGGTCGTGACAAGTTCGGCGAGAATGAGGGATTTCTTGCTCTTGGGTGTTGAGAATTCAAGATCGTACTCCTGAAGGATAACGATCCATCGAGCAAATTTGTTGTTAATTTGCTGACGACTGACCAAGTATTGCATAGGGTTGGAATCTGCTCAACCTTAGTTGTGCGAAGCAGAATGTAGTGACGCAGTTTCTGGATTGTGAGGACGACTGCAAGAGCTAGTTTCTCTTTGTGTTTATACTTCAAGGGTGGTCGTGAAATGTTCTTACTAACGTAATAAATGGCATGCTCACGATTTTCATCACCTAGCTGAACGAGAACTCCTGCTACTGAAATAGTTGATGCTGATATGTAGAGGATATAGTCGCGATTGTAGTCAGGTGCACTAATTAAAGGGGTGTTGGAGAGTGCCAGTTTAAGATCATCAAATGAATGTTGGGCATGTTCATCCTAGTGAAATGGGATGTCGTGACATAGTAAGCGAAGGAAACCATGTGTGCAAATGGCGTAGTATGGGACAGATCGTCGTAGAAAGTTAGCCTTGCCTTGTAGGCTCTGAAGTTGACGTAAATTCTGGGGAGGTGGAATTTTAGTGATAGCTTAGACTTTGAGGGGGTCCACGGTAATATCGCTTTGGGAAATGATGAAGCCGAGGAGGCGCCCCGCAGTGATGCAAAAAACGCACTTTAGCGGATTCAAGTGGATGTTGTACTAACGACATCGTTGGAAGATGATTCGTAAATCATCAAGATGTTGGGTGCGTTTCTTGGATCAAGTTGTGAGGTCGTCCAAGTATGCGAGGATGATATGAGCTAGATCATGGAAAATGTATGTCATCGCCCGTTGGAAAGTTGCGCCAGCATTCTTTAAGCCAAAAGGCATGACATGATATGCAAAAGTACCCCAAGGGGTAGTGAATGCGGTTTTGTACTGATCAACTGGGTGAATTTGAATTTGATTATAACCAGAGAAACCATCCATGAAGGATAGAGCCTCATGGCCTACGCAGTAGTCGATAATTTGATCGATGAAAGGCATTGGAAAGTTGTCTTTGGGACATGCGTGATTGAGATCACGAAAGTCTGTGCATATGCGGATAGTGCCATGTTTTTTTTTAATAGGTATAGGGTTGGAAACCCATGATGTATAAGCGATGGGGTAGATGAACCCGGCAGCACGTAATTTGTCAATTTTGGATTTGATGGTCGTTGCTTTGGATGGGTGTAGCGGTCGTTGTTTTTGACGAACTGGTGTAATGTCAAACCAAGTGTCGACGCAATGTTCGACAATAGAGGGATCAAGGTCGGGCATTTTCGTGTATGACCAGGCAAATATATCTCGATATTCTTGGAAGAGGGCTTTATAGGTGGTGATTTCTTGAGGAGTGAAAGAAGTTCCAATGGTGATGTCCTTGACGATGCCATTTTTTATGGAAATGTCGATTTTAATGGTCGGAGAAATGTTGACCATGTTGCCTTCTTCAAAACAGGGATGATTTTAAGGATGGAAATTTATTTTAAAATGTAGAAACCTTGGCGAATATTACTAATCCTTCATATGCCAACTATAAATGATTGGTGATATTTTTGTAAAAATATTCAAATTTCTAAAGATTTTATATAGTTTTTATAAAATTTTGGCGATTTTTAAGGTAAAATAATTTTATCCTATAGAATTTGGGCGAATAATTTTTAAAATAGAGAATCTCGTTTTTGGAAAATCCATGGAAAATTAGCCCATGAGTGAAATTTAGCCCCTAAAATCATCCCTGCTTCAAAAGCATCAGGGGAAGGAATGGGGTTGTTGAACCAGTCGATAGGCCCTGATGGGATAAAATCCTAGGTTTCGACGGCGTAGATGGGGTGTTGGTTAGGAGGCGTGGAAGCTTCCTATGGAAAGAAGAGTGCACAGTGGTGTAGCGCATCCCATGGGTAGTCAAGGTTGTTTAACTCTTCTAGTATTTTCTCGTCACAGTGGAATTGGCGGGAATACAAGGGGTCGTGAAGAGTTATATCGGTGACTGTTGTCGTGTGGCTGCCCCCTGTGGATGAAGAAGTAGGGGGAATGACGTGAGGAAATTTCAAGGGTTCGCTCGACATAAACCAAATGTCGAAGTACTGAGGAGTACCTATGGTAGTTGGGTGTACAATTTCTATAGGGAAATGAGCAGAAGAGTTGGGGGGATTGGGGGTTGAATCCTTAGGTAAGTCGTCCAAGAACCATGGAGGCATTGGAAGGGCCTCGGGTTCGGGGGAAATGACATAAAGAACCTCTAGTGACGAGGTAAGGTCAACTATCGATTCTATGGGTCTGTAAAGCAGGGTCAATTTGTGTTGCCTGTATTCAATGATCATACGGCATTGGTATGTAAAATGATCTAATGATTCACATAGAGAGCAAGGGCATCTCATACGTTCATTGACTGAAGTTGTGACATAACAGATGTCAGTGATTGTTGGTAAGGCTGACATAGCTGGACTGGGTTTTCTCTGGAAGCTTTGGCATACTGCGGCTAATGTCTGCCAAAAGCGTGGCAATGCTGGGCAATGTTGGGTGTAATGGCCATATTCTAAACATATAGCGCAAGAAAAATTGGTTCGCAACCCTTTACGACTTGAAGGGGGGGTGGTAGCGGCAGTACTGGCTATAGTGGCGAGTGTTGAGTGAGTTTGATTGAGTGGAATCAAATTCCATAACTCTGGTAGAGATGGGCAGTTGTTGGTTTGGAATCCATCTTTCTCACATATCATGCAAGGGGGTTGGACACGCGGGGGAAGTGGAGTTGTGGGATATTTCTTCTTTCTCCTACCCCCAGTTGTGGTAGGGGGGGGTAGTGAGTGGGGGTGTAGAGGGTATGGTGGGAGTAAGTATGGGAATCTTCATTGGGATTCCTTTCGTTTGGGGGGGAAGGGATGGTCGAGGGACCATCTCTAGTGGATGTAAATACCAAACTGGAATTGCTAACACCATATTAGGTAGGGTAAGCGTTGCGGCTACTTGGAAAGCTTCAATTCCAGGTGGAAGGTAAAAGAAGGGGATTTTAGTGATGGCTTGGGGAACTGTCTCCCAAACTAGGATATGTCCTTGGGGAGAGGTGAAATCGTGGACTGGTGGGGTCGACGAATTCACAGGAGGCTCGTGAGGGGGAATTTCTATGACTAGTGGAACGTCAGATATGATAGAAGCCTCCCTAGGAGGAAGGGTATCCTTTGTGTTAGTTTCGTTAGATGATACGATGCATACTTGATTGGAAGGACGAAGGAGCGGTGGTGCTCCATGGTAAGTTCCTAACAATGATGAATCTTTGAAAATTCCAGGACCCATTTCGATGAGAGGGTATGCGTCATGACTCATGTGGATGAGAGGAAGAATGTTATCAATGTCGGTAGATGGGTTAGGCTCGTAATGTGAGACTTGGTCAATGGTAATAATCTTTCCATTGTGGGGGAACATCATTGTTCGAAAGACAGAAGAAGCAACTGCCTTCATAGCATACATGTAGCTACGACCGAACAAGATATTATAATCGACTGGGGCGTTGATAACTTCAATGTTGATGAGAATAGTCTTGCCCCCGAGTTCTACGGGGACATTTTGGAAGAGCCCTTCAGGAGATGATGGTCATCTGTCATAAGCTCGTAAGGTAATGGCAGAGGGTATGAGTTCGGGGGAACCAAGTTTCTTCCATACAGATTTGGACATAAGGCATGTAGATGCACCTTCATCGATGATACACCGATGAACTATGATGTTCCATATTTTTACTGGGATTTGAAAAGCGATCAAGGCGGGAATGCAGGGTTCTCCATTGTCGAGATCGAATGTAATGAGTCGAGTATCTGCGGGGTCAACTACCCCCAGGGAGGAAAGTAATGATTTCCGCTAAGTGGGACGTGGCAGTCGAGGATTGTGCTAAGTCATCAACCAAACTATAATTATGAGCAGCCCTAGCCTGTGGGTTGTGGACATTCTTGCGTAATGGGATGCAAGGAATGCGAAGACGGGGCTCTATGTTATGGAAAGGGATCACCAACGGGGGCCCCGTTGGTGCAGGGTTTGTCTCTAGAGGGATGGGAGGAGACTCAGCGGGTGCATGATATTGACGATTACGTGTTTGCAAAAGGATTTCTTCCTCACTAGTGAGGAGGATCATGCGATCTGCTGGATTGTTTGGGTTGAGGTACTATCCCACCTGAGGTGGGGGAGGCTGTGTGTCCTATTGGGTGTTTATCACACTTTGGTGTGGAATAGGATTCTGTAGCATGGCAAGGGGGGGTTGTTTCATGTATTGTTGTGAGGCCTGCTGAGGGGCAGGCAGTGTTGGAGGATGAGGTAGACTGCCTGAGTCTTTCAACCATTTGAAATAAATGATTTGGGGGCAATGGTGAGTGTAATGACCGAACTCACCGCAAAGGGCACAAGGGAAGTTGGTTTTAATCGTATGGTTATTTCTCCCTTGAAGCCTAGGATTATTTCCCCCTTGGGGGTTCTGATTCCCTTGGTTCTGGTTGCCCCCAATAGGTTGGTTCTATTGGCGTTGATTCCCGCCTTGACCTAGGTTGTTGTTGTTCATGTTTCGTCCTTTCTTTTTGGCATTGTTCGACGGATGGGTCAGATTTGTCGTATTCAGTTGTTCGAAATTTTGATATTGTTGAACAGGAGAGGGTTGAACAAAATTTACCCCATCATGAGGATGTGGGGGAGCCATGGGTTGTGGGGGGTCAGGAAATGGAAAGTATGGATTTTGTTGGGGTAACGATATGTAAGGTACATAGGGAGGCGTGGGGATTTCGCTAGTACTATAAGCTGAGGTAGAGGGGGTACCAGAACTCGCTTGAATAGGTGGGTGTATGGGGGGTGTTGGTGGTTTCCCACTGATGGGTGGAGGCATAGAAACAGGGTATGGTTTTTGATAAGGGGGTGGGGGGTAATAAGAAGTGCCCCCATATGTCGGAGGGTATTAAGGTGTTCCATACATGGGTGGTTGTTGGGGTTGTGGACCATGGTGAGTGGTATTACCAATTACTCTGTCTGCTGAGTGAGACATCCCAAGTTTGTCTTGGCCAACCGGCACAGGTTTTGGGAGATCAGGAAGTACAGTGTATAAGTACCTTGACTGTGCATAGATGAGGTCATATTGTTGAGCCTTACTGATGGCTTCTTCTTCTGATTAAGGGAAGGTGGAAGCTACATCATTACCGAGGAGAGAGACAAGTGATCTAAGAAACCAGTCAAGACACTGTTGTTTGGTGGTTTCTGCTTTGCACAAACTACGTCACCTACGCCACTCGTGAATGTGATCAGCGATATGTGTGGCTGAGGTTTGTTTGAAATTAGAGAGTAGTTCCAGACCATTGTCATGGTGGATTTGTAATTGGAAGAAGGTCAAAAATGATTTGGCCAAGGATTCAAAAGTTGCATGGGACCTTGATTTTTCATGTACATACCATTTGGTCGATGGGCCAGTGAGTGTGCGTTGAAATAATCACAGTCTGATGGAATCATCCATAATGTTGTTGGAAGAGCACCATAGGTGAAAATTCATGACATGGTTGGCAGGGTCATCTCCTGCCTTTCCTTCAAACTTGGGTATGTCTGAAGGTAGTTTGGTGGGCATTGCAGGCCATGTGGGATCATGCAATATAGGATCATTAGTAAGTTTGCTTAGATCTGGTATGTTGAGAGAGGCCAAATATGGCATATGTAGTGGGGGGGGAGGATTAGCTCCACCCATGGTGTAAATGTGTTGTGAACCTGACCCTCGATGGGAGCTAGGTGGGTTGGTACTTCCTCTTTGAGAGGAAGTTGGTCCCCCGCTTCCGTGTAAAGGAGAGAGAGTGGATGAGGACCTTGGGAAGTGGACCCAAGTAATGTGCAACCAAGCAAAGTTGATCCTAAGATAGTAGCACTCACAGGAGTGTGTGAAGTTGGTGTTTATGAGTGGGCAAGACCAGACACTCCCCCTAAGATAGGAGGGAGGTTTAGCAAGTGTCATGAACGACAAGGATTATGTGGGTCCCCTATGATGTCTGACTAGCTGAGTGAATGTGTGCAAATGGTGGTGAGAGTAATAAAGAAACAAGAGCCTTTGTTTCAAATTTTGAACTTTACAATATATATATATATATATATATATATATATATATATATCCAAATCAAAATGTAGTAAGAAGTGCATCGTACATAAAGTGGTTTGAAAAAGAAGCATATATGTGTATAAGTGGGTTTTTTCCATGTCGGGAATCAAATAAAACAAATGCTCGTGCTCTAAAAGACGTAATGTCCTTCCTCTCAAATAGTACTGGACCTTCCAATAGTACTCAAGAGTGGGGTCTGAAGTCACCGGAAGAGAAACTAGTGAAGGATGAAATAATTGGTTATAATGAGGGGTAAAGGGGGCATATCTCGAAAGAGATGGTGATATTTCCCAATAACCGCACAAAATCCAATCAAGGTGCAATTGCAGCCCACAATTGCCACCTGGGTAGATGTCCTAAAATTTGGTCACTAGGTACCTCGGTCAAAGTGCGACATTTAGATTTTCGGCCTAAGAAATGGGTCACGGACTGGATCTCGTCCAAGAGGTGGGTGCCTCAAGGGGGGATGCATAGAACAACCAAACCTCGGCCTTCGACCCTTCATGGGTATCTCCCTTCCTTATGGTGTTAGGAACACTTGACTTGGAGGTTTTTCAGTTCCCTATTTGACAACTTCTATGGTTTTGACAATGTGAGAACCAGATAATGGGGAGTTATTTGGATGCCTATCCCCGAAATCCTACCTAGACTAAAAAATTTCTTTTGGCACCTTCTGTGGAAGAAAACTTAGTGAGTTTTTAGAAAAAAATTAGAAGTAGTTGTTTTGAGAGGTTGGGGGTGTGAACCAACCTCGTTGAATTTAAATGGGAGTGGATAGTTTCATCAAGAAAAGGGTGGGGCCTTTCAGAATCCCTTTGAAGGAAACTTACTTTGACCTCCATGTTTCAAGAAGAAGCTATGTGAGTGATAAGTGAATTTCGTGTGTGAATGAGTGAAAGTGTGCCAATTTTTTAGTGAATTAGGTGTCACCTTGCTGCATGTGGACTTCGCTTGGTCCTTGCAAGTGTTGATTACCTAATTAACTAAGTGCCTTTGGTACAACCTTGCGTAATTCAAAAGTCCCTAGGAAGCTAGCATGTGGACATGTGGGTCCGTTACTATTCCTTTAACTCCCTATTGTGATGTAATCTAAGAAAAGATTTG
>ML781355.1:371723-406254 GCA_009831015.1 Picea engelmannii | reverse complement strand
TATTAGTGAAAGAAAACACCGAGAAGCAAGGGGACTATGAGTCCCTTCTTCCTCCAAGGGAGGGCTCTTGGACCCCCACAAATAAGCTCTTCTTACAACTTTGAAAAAGAAAATGAAAATGGTGAAAGAATTCTTTGCTAATACACTCAAGGGGTGAGATGGATTTCCCAAAGCAATGATGCAAGTATAATCTTGGCAAGGATAGAAGAGTCCTCAAGAGAATAATGGCAGCATAACTTTGCTATGAAATTCCTTGAAAAATGAAGTGTATCCATGGCCTTTTTATAGCATTCCTTTGAGTTATTGTCCAACAAGTTTGTAGTGTGTAAAGAGGCTAATTAGGGCATTTCTAGGTCTTTGACCAGCCACCCAGTTGAATCTAGTCCAAATTTGAGTGTCAAATCAAATTGGAAGCTGAACCAGAAGTGGGTGGGAGGCCGACCACTCTCATAAATGCGTTGTTTCTCAGTTGCGTGGCTTTTTGCAACAACAGTCGTGCAACATACGCATGTGCACGAATATTGCATTTTTGTTTCGTGCATGTGTGCGCATGCCCAATGTCTTCATAGCACCCTTTAATTTTTGCACTAGTTGTATAGTTTTGACCCTTTGTGAATGATTTTGTGTTAATTCAGGTCCATGGATGACCTCATAAATATTTGACGATGTTGAATTCTTGTAACCATTTGCGGACGAAATTTTAGTGATAACAGGCTTGATTGAGTTGTGGCGTTGCTTGCCCAGTCATCATTTCGGCATGTACCCTGTAGGCGTCTGATGTTCTCTCCCGCATCAGCTCCATAGTTCTGCAATCTTTGTCATCGTGGCCTACGGACTTACAAAAAGTGTAATAAGAATTCTTGGGAATTTTCTGGTACTTTTGCATCATCGTGCAGTGATAAGGGTCGTGACTTGGTTTCTTGCATATTTCACACCATAATCCTCCCTATGGGAGTGGGTTTGGCATACATGTTTCCATATACTACGCGAATTTTGGGCATTCGTTCTTGTGGTGTCCTTTTGTCCTGCATGTGGTGCACCAAACAGCTTCTTGTGTGTTCTTGTTCTTGTTCTGATTCAACTGAAATGTGAGGTTCTTCAAATACTCCTTCAATTATTCAATAGCCAGGTTTGTTTTCTATTATTGGTTCTCTTCCAGCTACAAGGTTGCCTATAGCGCCTCGGCCTGCGTATGAAAATTATGTTGTCATAAGGGGTATTTTAGGTGTGGGTGTAGTGAGTTGACAAACAGATGTCGGTGTTGCATCTCGGTCATAAGGTATTTTAACTTTCCCTTCAATCGCTTAAATCTTTGGTCAATCTCCCATACGTACTCTCCTAGTTTCTGTCTAATCTCGATCATTTCATTCATGTACTGGTCCTCTGAGCTCGGCTTCTGGAACTCATTAATCAGTAGCTTCTTGATGTCTTCCATAATCCTCATCGTCCAAGGAGCATTGTTTGTGTCTAGACTCATGTACCAGTCTAGTGCGCGGTCTCTTAGTGTGATCACTAGTTGCGCAAGTTTGGTATCTTCATCTGTGATCTGTTTTTCCTCCTAGATCTTTGCTCAAATGAACAAATGCTTCTCCGAGTCTTCTACTGCTTCTCCTCAGAATTCTGGTAATCTGATCATGGGGTCATGTCCTTCCATTCTAAATAATGAATTTCTACCTCTGTCGCGTGGTGTACATACTTGACTAGTACTACCTGAACTGGCTCCTCCAGTTGTTTCCCCTATGGTAGATGTGCTTCTCGCTATCGGACTTCCTCCGAACTTCGGTTATCTAAACGGTGATGTTCTCTTTGGTGTATTAGTCACACATGGTTTTATGGGTTCCACACTGACATTAATATGGAAAGGATGGCTATCTTCTCCTTGTGTTCTTAGGCCTCTTGTTTTCCTCTCATAGGTTGCACGTAGGATTTCCTCAATCTACTCCACAGCCCCGAGATACTCTACCTCTTCTTCATCGCTTTCCAAGCCCTCCCTCACGGCTACATCTCTTTTCTTGGTATTCACCTTATATTGGTAGGGTGCTCCACTATGCCTCATTACAGGTTACGCCAAGATCCACTTAAGCTGGTCACCATCCATCAAGATCGGGTCCAATAATTCCTCCTCCTTCTTTCCTTTATCCTCTCCTTCATCCATTTATCCTTCCCTCTATCAGTGCTTTCCCCCTTCCCCCATGCATGCAAGGAAGTTTAGTTGCTTGCTTCCATCATCATTACACCTTTGTTATATAGCAGTATTTTAATCAAAGTATACAGTGATCGAATGTACCTTTCACGAGGTCCACGTAGAAATTCCTACTCTGTTGCGTTGTATGACTTCATTGTGTCAACTGCAAACTCTCTGATGACGCCTGCCACAATACTATCAAGCCAAAATTTGATTGTGCGGGTGAATTTGTTGTTCACCTATTGTAACTGGTCAATCTGTATTGGGGTCCAATCTAGCAGTCGGATCTGGTTCATCACGTGGCTATCTTTCAACCTTAGTATCCACCCCTGCAATAGGTGAGGAAAATAACAGAAAAATACTTTGTGTAAATCCGTAAACACGTATTTATCTATATATTTTTGAGGCGTCAGGCTAGGGTTTCTATTATCTTTCTAGGCAAACTCTAGCTCTTTATTTCTCAACCAGCCTTTGATTTCTTCTTTCGTGGGGTTCCACGATCTCAACAATCCCTTCTAGTGACTCAGCGGTCTTCTAGTTTCACTCATTTTTTTCCACATGTGTTCTATATCATCTACTCATTCCTTTCTTGTTCCTCCTACAACAGCAACGAAACCATTTGTTGGTTTTAACCTACCGAACAGTGTTGCACTATTGACCCGGGGTTCGTATCTTTCGGGGTACCAACAAAGCCTAAAACTATCGGCCCTTCTGGTGAACCAGAAGGAAACACAGTACACAGAATGCACTGCGCAGTCTCACCCGAGATAGATTTTATGGGTGGTTGTAAGACTCATGTGTTTACAGCATGGAATTGAGTAGCAGATAGAGGGTCTGCGTTCTAAGCCATTACTTATGAATTGTGTTACAAATTACTATTATCTGACCTTCGGGATTTGATAGCGCAACAACAATGAACTAAGCAATATAATAACTCATTCATTCATCGCATTCAACATTTAACTAACAAAAGTAAACAGATATATGCATGCAATCAACACATTACACAGGTATTACCGTGGTTCACTCCCTCCTAGGGCTACATCCACAAAGATTTGGCTCTTGGCTCTCTTATTATGGTAGTTCTGCAATTCTCACGCCTTGTGCTTACAATTCTCCTTAGATCGGTAGGATCTTTGTGAGGTGAACTAGATCGCACTAGGCTCCTCAACCTGTGATCTGATCCTCGATATCTACCTCCCGCTTAGCTCACTCATTACAAGTAGTTCTCTTATCAAACCATTACATAAAACGAGTTCAACTCTAAAATGGTAGTAAATCTCTACCTTTGCGAAATCTTAGAACCTATTTTTGATACCTGCTTTCCTATATTTATATCTATTGGGTTCTTCAACCATTTTCAAAAAAAATCTTACCAAAAACCCTAAATATATTGTCGTTAGGTCTTCCTCCTTTGCATGCGTTCGTTTCTTTCTTCCAGTTGTCTCCTCCTTCCTGCATGTGCGCGTGTTGTGCTTCTTGCCATTTGTCGCTTTCCTCCTACACACTTTCTTTCCCATGATTTCTCTTCTAGCTATCATTCTTCTTCATGCACGCTTTCTTTCTAATTTCGGCCTACTACCAACAGTTGGAACTGCCCTTCTTGTATTTAATGTTCATGTACAAAATCTGCAAATTCCCTTATGTCTCCATGAATTACAAAGGCTTGTGATCAGTGTGAATTATTTTTCCTTTCTCGGAATATGATGCTTCCATTGTCGACATATCTGCGTACTGGAGTACATCTCCTTGTCATAGGTGGGATATCTACGAACAACATCAGATAGCATCTCACTATGATAGGCCACCTGATTTCCCTGTTGAGTGAGGACTTCACCAATAGCATATTCATAAGCATATGTCCCAATATCAAATGGATGTTGTAGATTTGGAAATGTGAGCACTGGTGCAAAGCAGAGGTGGTGTTTCAAATACTGGAAATATTTCTATTGTGATTCAAACCATGCAAAATTGGCTTTAGATCCACATTTGGTCGCTTGAATTAGGGTCCAAGTGATATGAGAGAACCCCAACATGAACCTATGGTAGACATTGGCAAGACCCAAGAATATGCAGAGCTCTATCAGAGTCATCGAGGTGAGCCAATCATGAATGAATTAGATCTTAGCTAGGTCCACATGAACCCCATTTTGATCCATGATGTATCCCAAGTATTGAATTGTATGCATGCCAGATGAGAATTTCTCCAGATTGGCATATAATTTGTGTTGTCGCAGGGTGCTCAGGACCTATTGAATGTGTTGCAAATGTTCTTCCCAAGTATGACTGAATATGAGAATTTCATCCAAATATTAAATGACAAAATAATTTGTGAATGGTTGCAAGATATCATCCATCATCCTCGTGAATTTTCTTGGATCATTAGTCAAACTAAAAGGCATTACCAACCACTTGAAAGGGCATTCTTTAGCTTTGAAGGTTGTTTTCAATACATCAGTTTGTTCAATCGAAACCTGGTGGTATCCTAACTTTGTATCAATATTACTAAATAAATTAACACCTTTAAGTTGATCAAGAAGATCATCAATCTAAGGGATTGGGTGTTGATTCTTTATAATGATTTTGTTTAGGGTTCTATAATCAATACAAAGTTTCCATGTGCCATCCTTCTTTTGCACCAACACTATTGGGCTCCCACAAGGTGAAGAGCTCAGTAAAATGTGTCCCTTTCATATGAGCTCATGAATTTGATGCTTTATTTTATCATTCTCTATAAGGGAGTGTTTGTATATGGGACCATTGGGTAAGGGAGCACCAGGTATCAATTCAATGGGATATTTGACCTGACAGTGCAAAGGTACGCATGTAGGTAAGGTGAATATGTCTTTATATTCTTCCACAATATTGTCCACCGGATTTTATTGTGTAGAGATATCATGTGTTGAAGTTGTGGTGGTTGTGGTGACCTTTCATTCACCTTCTACTTGAACCATGAAAAGGACAAACTTTGCAGTCTAAGAGATGACCTTTTGGCATTGTTTTTCTAATATCAATGAAATTGTAGTAGTCAAAACTACCTTTGGTACCCTATAGGGTTGACCTGCCAAAGTAATAATGACACTACGAAGTTGAGACTCATAAATAGTGTGATGTGTCTACATATCAGGTTGTCCTAGACGAACCATCACAAACTTCGAGTGGGGAAACATCACATAGTACCTCATCTTTGAAGGGGTTGATTCCATAGGACAAGCGACATTGTTTGTTGACGTGAAGGCCTCATCCATGACTCAACCAATTTATGGTGTGTGATTGGGGGTGTGGTTTTGTCGAAAACTTCAATCTCTTGATGACCTCAGCTAAGATTAGGTTCTTCTGGCTCTCGCTTTCAACAATTGAATGTAGTGGGTCCCCTTTACCCACATCTAGGAATGGAAGAGGTGCTCACCCTCCTTAAGCTCCTCTGGTGCATCTGGTTGGATCTTCATGGTCACGATGGTAGCACTAGGTTCCACATCGATGATCTCCTTCCCCTTATCTTGTTTTTAATTGGATTCCAAGTCAGGTTCCACCTCTTTTTCTTTAAGCTCGACTAATAATGATTGTTTCGAACGACATTCAATAGTGTTGTGCCAAGGTATTTTGTGGAACTCACACCAATTCCAAGTGTCCTTCTTCGACTTCTCATTACCCTTATTTGCTTATATCTTGGACTAGTTGTCTTAATATTATCTCTCCTTACTCTGTACCATTTATTGTGAGTTAGGGATGCCTTTACCATAATTTTGTTGTAGGAAATTGACAGACCACAACTCATGTTTGTTTTGCTTCTAAAATTTATTCCTGATCTAGAAAACATAGTAGTAAGCATCTCTGAGTGAGGATATTTCCAAAAATTCCATCTCTGATTGGATGTACTTGTGTAGGTTATTGTGGTACTTCAAAACCAGGTGTCTCTCTAAGTCTTTGATACTTAACTTTGAGTGCAAGGTATGGAAGATATACGTGTACTCCAACACCATTTGGTCTATTTCCTAATGCAAAGTCATCCATCTTGTGTATTGCTCATCATACCTTCCAACAGGGTATAATTCCTCCTTGAGGGTGTTAACACATAGGATGTACAAGAAAAAAGGTCTAGAAATCTGATCGGAGTACAATTACAAAAATATTTAACTCATGATGGTGGTTGTCATCATTAGTAGAAGAGGGAAAGTATTGGYCATATATGTCTCTCAATTTAAATCCTTCATGCAGTCTTTGATTACATTTTCTCATCATCCAAATGAAATCTTATGTTTCTTTCTTGTAACCATTKTATATTGTTTCTAGTTGTTATTTCTACKAACTATTAGTGCTACCAACTGGATGCGCTACAAATCCCCTATTTTTCTTAGTTAATAAAACCCTAGCTGACCTTGTTTTCACTCAGGTTTGAAAAACATCATTTCACTCAAACTTCATCTCATATCTTATCCCTGGAACTRYAAAATGTTTGATGAAAACTTTGATAAGAACCACCTACTGCAAACTGAGTTAGCGCTACAAACTCTTTGTTTTTCACATCATTTCAAAATMTTTCTATTTGAGACTTCATTCAGCCTCAAGTTGTCATCATTGTATCCAAGCTTCTAGATCCAGTTACATATTAGTCTTTGCAACATTTTTTCTAGCATAAATCCTAGTCATTCCAACAATTGGCAACAAACCATGATTCTACAAGGTTACATAACACAATCAGTTGGGAGTTGTTATCAAAAGATTTTTACTTTTATTTGACTTACCTACCATGGAGGTTCAGCAAAGGAAGAAGGTCTATAAAGGAAGGGAGATTCTCATAGATTATTTGCAAGTTTTGACATCAGAAGTTGTGAGAAGAAAGCAAAATGAAATCTATAGGAAAGTTCACAACGCATCTTCTGAAGGAACTGTAAATTGCTAAAATTGAAACAGTTTGCAGAAAATTAGTACGCTACAAACTCACATTTTCATCATATCTTTTAAAATACGAACTGGGTTTCGCTAAAACTTTTTGTGGAGAAGAATAATTATGTCATTGACTTTCTAACCAAAATCATCCTAACCCAGTTTGTCATTTGGGAGATAAGTCGAAAACATTACCTATAGGAAAGTTTGCAGTGAATCCTGCAAATGCATTGCAAATTCTAATAGTCTAATAAATCTGAGTTGTAGGAGGGATGCCACCTGTTAGGAAGGATTCGAGTAACTCCTTAAAGATTATTTAGATATCAAGGGACACTTGTGCCTAATATCTAGATTCATTTAATCTTCATGCAATGAGTTGGTTGTAGTTGTATTTATTACTGCCATCATCTTCTTGGAATCTAGAAGTCAGTTAAATTTTTTGTTTGTATGTCTATTTCCAAATATCTCCAAGGAACATAATCCTATGTTGGAGCAAGGTAACGAGTCATAGAAAGAATTTTGATGTAATTTTGTATTTAAGATGTAATTTGACTCCACAGAGAAGTTGGAGTGGGTTTTTGGGAGACTCATACTATTGTTTCAGACTGTAAAATATTTCCAGATGATGTATGTAGAGATTTAAGATTCTTGACTAGTTAATGATCAGCTTTTCTTCTACTACTACATGTTATTCTTCTCTCTGGTTTTGATATTGTCTACTGGTAAAATATTTATCTTTAGTGTTTGTTTCTATTAAACTATAGTGACTGATTTACTGCCTTTTATTGATGCAAGTGTTGTCAAAACATATCATCTTGGTAACCTGGAGGTTCCTTGTTAGTGAGATTTCCTCTATATGTGTGTCAAGGTGCCTAAAGTAGTTTGGTCCATATATTCACAGATTCTTCTTCATTCTTCCATATTTTCACTGATATCCTATAAATTTATCAGAGATTTTTCAAGCCTTACTTGTTGAAGTATGTTTTATGGAGATTTTGTGTTGATACTTTGAATTGAGTTTCTCATCCATTCATTATATCTAAAAAAAATAAAAATCTTATCTTTTAAAAACTATAAAATCTGATGGGAATTAGGCTCATGCCTATAGAAATCTAGGTGAGACTTCTAGTGCTAACATTTTTGGCATCGTTGTCGGGGAACGGAGACACGACGATATATTCCCTGTTGTATGACAAAGACTATGACCAACACTTGATGGTGAACAAGGGTTGGTGACACATAACAGACTGCATCATTCACCTGGGGACTCCAATCAAGTTTCAATCAAATTCAAAGGCTCCACTGGAGGACTAGCTCATTTGACAAAAATATGGAAGGACATTATGGAAAAAACATGTACCAAAGATTGAGTTTTCTCTATGATATCTTATTCTTTTGCATTGATTACCTCTTATCTTTTCCTGAACATATTAAAAGAGTCTCCCATTGTTTTCTCTATGTAAATGATGACCATAGATCTGCACTTGTAGACTCTTCTTTAAAAACTATAGATATACCTTCTTCTTGCATAGTTGATTGTGACCAAGATTCCTCTGAGCCATATGATGTACAAGGTCAGTCTTGTGAACCTAATGAAACTAAATCTATTCTTATACCTCTCGTTCTTAATCACGTACATTCTAAGTTCTTGGACAGATATAGACCTATTAAATTTCCCCCTATCCTTCATCGCTTTCCTCCAAAACATTATAAGTACCTCCCTATGTTTGATGGAGAGAATACTACAGCTGAAAAGCATATCCAAGCCTTTGATCATTTTGAAAATTTCTTTGAAATTGAGCATGATGAGGTTTACATGAGAACTTTTTCTCAGTCGTTACAAGGGGAGGCTAAGGAATAGTTTAGGCATTTACAGCCTGAGTCAATAAGCTCATGGGATGAAATGAGGGAAACCTTCCTTAGAATTTTGGGTGAGAGGAAACCATGGGATCTACTCCTTTCAGATTTTTATGCCATGAGGAGAATGAAAGATGAAACCATCTCAAGTTTCAGTAGGAGATTTGCTAGTCTTTACTATAAAATTCCCAAAGATATTCAACCACCCAAAGGTACTACCAAGCTATATTATGCAACATATTTCCATCCAGACTTATTTTTTCTTCTCTTGGAAAGGAGGTATGTCACCTTGCAGCAAATATTTATTGATGCCCAAGAAATTGAGGATAATCTCATAGCCTATGGAAAACTTTCAGATGAGTTGGAGGATGAATGGTTGAATTTTGAAGAGTGTGAGAATGAACATGAACAATAATAGGTTGATTTGAAACTAGATTTATTTCATCGTGAGAATAGTATCACAGTAGATTATGATCAAATTGCAGACTTACCAGTTGTTGTTCCAAATCTCCCTGATGTTGATAGTCAAAGGGTTTTTTATTTACCTATCTATGATGAGTATGAGGACGATTATGGTATTGATCTTATAAAGCAACCAATCATATGTTTTTTATTAGAAAATTAATGACAGGTTTCATTCATCATATTATAATTTCACAATTACAAATGGAGAAAGCCATGAGCCTACTGGATGTGATCCTTTGTCCTTGTGCTTTGCTTCATTTGAGTTACTGGGAAACGGTTTTAAGGTCACTAATCAAGCACAGAAATTTGAGGGTATGGAAAATCACATAGGATTTTTGGAGTTGGATGTTGATTACATGTGGCTTCATAAATGTTTCTAGGATACTAATGTTGACATTCATGTTTTCCCCCTTTAGGTGATGAAAGGAAAGATAGTGATCCAGTTTATGATGATTATACCTCACAGTCATGAAATGGTGTAGAAGGGTACAATGTTATAGACACCTTTGAATGTGAAGTTAATTGTGAGGATGCTACATTTTCTGAAAAACATGAATCCTGTATTCTCAATTAGTCAAGAAAAGATCCTAGCTAATTCTCAAGAAGGAATAAACACACAAGTAGAAGAGTTTCAAATTGATAAAGGTCTAGAATAAATGAGTTTTCTTTTTGACATGTATGATGAGGAAAGTGGTCAGATTCTTTCCATTTGTTCTGATAGTGATATCGAAGTTAAGGAATTAGAACAAAAGCCATCAACTGTGAAGAAAGAGACGGGTATATCATTTTGTGCTTATAAACAAGAAGAAATTTTAGACACAAGCTATCCCTTTCTTTCTATTGATCAACAAGTAGTATTCACTCATGTTCTTAAGGATCCCTTTGTAGTTCTCTTCAACTTAGAAACATTAAAGAAAGATATCCGTATGGTTTACTTATAATCAGTTAGTGGAATTGGTTCCTTAAAGTGGATGAGTTTTGAAGTCAAAGATAATTTTTAGTTTGAGTTGTCTTCAAGAATATTCTTCACTTTTATTTTGAATAAATACATGCAGGGAATTCAAATGGTGGACAAGGTCCTTGCATGGTTGCACTAGGATTTTGATTTCACCTAATCAAGTAGCTCAAGGATTAGCTTAGGGTAGGTAGGAGTGTTTTTTGAATAAGCTCGGCCTTTTGAGCATCGTTTTCAGCAATATGCAAGTTGTTTTAGTTTTTAGTTGCAATAGATTTAGTTTGGTTTGTAGTTGAGTTTCATTTGGAAGGGGTATGGTTTAGTTTGCGTATTGTGGTCAGATTATAGTTTGAGGACAGTTTTCAATAGTTTTTATAGTTGGTTTTCAGTTTGAGAAAGTTGGAAAGGTTTGGAATGAGATGAATGAATCCATGCCCAATGGATAAGGCACTGGAACTACATAGGTTCTTGAAGCCTCACAGGGAGGTCTCCATTCCCTGTGGATACAAATGTTAACACATAGGACGTACAAGAAAAAAGGTCTAGAAAGCTAATCAAAGTACAGTTACAAAATTCTTTCATTCATGGTGGTGGTTTTCATCATTCGCAGAAGAGGGAAAGTATTAGTCATATATGTCTCACGGTTTAAAGAATTCATGCATCTTTGGTTACACGTTCTCATCATCCAAATGAAATCTTATATTTATTTTGTGTAACCATTGTATATTGCTCCTAACTGTTATTGCTACAAACCGTTAGCGGTACCAACTGGATGTGCTACAAATCCCTTGTTTTTCTCAGTTGATAAAACCCTATATGACCTCATTTTCACTCAGGTTTGAAAAACATCATTTCACTCAAACTTCAACTCATATCTTATCCCTGGAACTACAAATTATTTGATGAAAACTCTAGTAAAAACCACATGTTACAAACTGAGATAGCACTGCAAACTCTCTGTTTTGCACATCATTTAAAAATCTTTCTTTTTGAGACTTCATTCAGCCTCAATTTTTCATCATTGTATCAAAGATTCTAGCTCTAATTACATCTTAGTATCTGCAAAATATTTTCTAGCATAAACCTTAATCATTGCAGCCATTGGCAACAAACTATGATTCTACAAGGTAACATAACACAATCAGTTGGTAGTTGTTATGAAAAGATTTTTACTTTTACTTGACTTACCTACCATGGAGGCTCAAAAAAGGAAGAAGGTTCATAAAGGAAGGGAGATTGTCAAATCTTATTTGCAGGTTTTGACATCAAAATCTGTGAGCAGAAAGAAAAATGACATCTATAGGAAAGTTCGTAGTGCATCCTACTGAAGGTGTTGTGAACTGCTAAAATTGAAACAATTTGAAACAAATTAGTACGTTGAAAACTCATATTTTCATCATATATTTCAAAATACGAGTTGGGTTTCGCTAAAAAAATAATTTGGAGAAGAATAATTATGTCATTGACTTGCTGACCAAAAATCGGCGACCTAGTTCATCGTTTGGGAGAAAAGTTGAAAACATCACCTGTAGGATAGTTTGCAACGAATCTTGCAGATGCGCTGCAAAATATAATAGTGTAATAAATATGAGTTGTAGGAGGGCTTCCAGTTGTTAGGAAGGGTTCGAGTAACTCCTTAGAGATCAGTTAGACATCAAGGGACACTTGTGCCTAAGATCTAGCTTCAATTAATATCCATGCAATGAGTTGGATGCAGTTGTATTTATTACTTCCAACAACTTCCTGGAATCTAGCAATATGTTAAATTTGTTTTTTGCTTGTCTATTGCCACATCTCTCCAAGGCACAAAATCCTATGATGGAGCTAGGTAAGGAGTCATAGAAAGAGTTTTGATGTGATTTTCTATTTAAGTTTTAAATTGACTACATAGATAGGTTGGAGTGGGTTTTTGGGAGACTCATACTAATGTTTCAGACTGTAAAATATTTCCAGATGATGTATGTAGAGATTTAATATTCTTGAATGGTTAATGATCAACTTTTCTTCTACTACTACATGTTATTCTTCTCTCTGGTTTTGATAAATTCTACTGGTAAATGATTTATCTTTAGTGATTGTTTCTATGAAATTGCAGTGACTGATTTACTTTCTTTTATTGATGCAAGTGTTGTCAAAACATATCATCTTGTTAACCTGGAGGTTCCTTATTAGTGAGATTTCCTATATATGTTTGCCAAGGGTAATGAAGTAGTTTGGTTCATATATTCACAGTTCCTTCTTCATTCTTCCATATTTTCATTGATATCATGTAAATTGATTAGATATTGTTCAAGCCTTTCTTGTTGAAGTATGTTTTATGGAGCTTTTGTGTTGATACTTTGAATTGAGTTTCTCATCCATTCGCTATATATAAAGAAACTAAAAATATTATCTTTTATAGACTATAAAATATGATGGGTATTAGGCTCACATATATAGCGGTCTAAGTGAGACTTCTAGTGCTAAGATTTTTGGCGTCGTTGTCGTGGAATGGAGACACAAAGATATCTCCCCTAGTTTATACGATAAAGACTATTACCAGCACTTGATGGTGAACAAGGGCTAGTGACACATAACAGACTGCATCATTCACCTAGCAACACCAATCAAGTTTCAATCAAATCCAAAGACTCCAATGGAGGAAGAGCTTATTTGACAAAAATATGGAAGGACAATATGGAAAAAACAGGTAACAAAGATTGTGTTTTCTCGATGATATCTTATTCTTTTGCATTAATTACCTCTTATCTTTTTCTGAACATATTAAAAGAGTCTTCCATTTCTTTCTCCATGTGAATGATGACCATAGATTTGCACTTGTAGATTCTTCTTTAAAAACTGTAGATATATTGTCTTCTTGCATAGTTGATTGTGACCAAGATTCATATGAGCCATATGATGTACAAGGTCAGTCCTCTGAACCTAATGAAACTAAATTTGGTCTTATACCTACTGTGCTTAATCACATACCTTATAAGTTATTGGATAGATATAGACCTCTTAAATTGCTGCCTATCCTTCATAGCTTTCCTCCAAAAAATTATAAGTACCTCCTTATGTTTAATGGATGCAATATTACAGCTGAAAAACATATCCAAGCCTTTGAGTATTTTGCAAATTTCTTTGAAATTGAGCATGATGAGTTTTACATGAGAAATTTTTCTCAGTCATTACAAGGGGAGGCTAAGGAATGGTTGAGGCATTTGTAGCCTGAGTCAAATCTCATGGGATGAAATGAGGGAAGCCTTCCTTAGATTTTTGGATCAGAGGAAACCATGGGATCTACTCCTTTCAAATTTTTATTCCATGAGGAGAATGAAATATGAAACCATCTCAAGTTTTAGTAGGAGTTTTGCTAGTCTTTACTATAAAATTCCCAAAGATATTCAACCACCTAAAGGTACTGCCAAGCTATTTTATGCAACAGATTGCCATCCATACTTGTTTTTTCTTCTCTTGGAAAGGAGGTTTGTCACCTTGCAAGAAATGTTTATTGATTCCAAAGAAGTTGAGGATAATCTCATAGCCTGTGGAAAACTTTCAGACGAGTTGGAGGATGAAGGGTTGAATTTTGAAAAGTGTGAGAACAAGAAGTGGTTGATTTGAAACTAGATTTATTTCGTCATGAGAATAGTATCACAACATATTATGATTGGATTGTAGACTTACCAGTTGTTGTGCCAAATCTCCTTGTTGTTTATAGTCAAAGGTTTTTTTATTTACCTATGTATGATGAGTACGAGGATGATTATGATATTGATCTTATAAAGCAACCAATTGTGGGTTTTTTATCAAAAAATGATTTCTTTCATAAAATTAATGACATCTTGCAACCCTTGTATTATAATTTCACAATTACAAATGGAGAAATCCATGAGCCTACTAGATGTGATCCTTTTCCCTTGTTCTTTGCTTCATTTGAGTTACTGAGAAATGGTTTTAAGGTCACTAATCAAGCATAGAAATTTGAGGGTATGGAAAATCACATAGGATTTTTGGAGTTGGATGATGATTACATGTGGCTTCATAAATGTTTCCATGATACTAATGTTGACATTTAGGTTTTCTCTCCTTTGGATGATGAAAGGAAAGACAATGAACCAGTTTATTATAATTATACCTCATGGTCAAAAAATGTGCAGAAGGATACAATGTTTTAGACACCTTTGAATGTGAAGTTAACTGTCAGGATGCTACATTTTCTAAAAACACGAATCCCATATTCTCAGGTAGTCAAGAGAAAATCCTAGTTAATTCTCAGGAATGAATAAACATACAAGTAGAAGAGTTTCAAATTGATAAAGGTCCAGAATACATGAGTTTTCTTTTTGACATGTATGATGAGGAAAGTGGTTAGATTCTTTCCATTTGTTATGATAGTGATATTGAAATTAAGGACTTAGAACAAAATCCATCAACTATGAAGAAAGAGATGGGTATATCAATTTGTGCTTGTAAAAAAGAAGAAATTTTAGACACAAGTTATCTCTTTCTTGTTATTGCTCAACAAGTAGTATTCACTCATGTTCTTCAAGATCCCTTTGTAGTTATATTAGACTTAGAAACATCAAATAAATATATCCTTATGGGTTATTTAGAATCAGTCAATGGACTTGGTTCCTTAAAGTGGATGAGTTTTGAATTCAAAGATAATTTTCAGTTTGAGTTGTCTTCAAGAAGATTCTTCACTTTTCTTTTGATTAAAGACATGTAGGGAATTCAAACGGTGGACAAGGTCCTTGCATGGTTCCACTGGGTTTTTTTATTTCACCTAATCAAACAGATCAAGGATTATCTTAGGGTAGGTAGGAGTGGTTTTTAATAAGTTGATCCTTTTGAGCATCTTTTTCAACAGTATGCAAGTTGTTTCAGTTTTTAGTTGCAATAGCTTCAGTTTGGTTTGCAGTTCAATTTCAGTTGGACGGGTTATAGTTAAGTTTGCGCATTGTGGTCAGATTATAGTTTAAGGACAGTTTTCAGCAATTTTTATAGTTGGTTTCAGTTTGAGAAAGTTGCAAAGGTTTGGAATGAGATGAATGACTCCATGCCAAATGGATAAGGCACTGGAACTGCATAGGTTCTTGGAGCCTCACAAGGAGGTCTCCATCCCATGTGGAGCCATATGTTAAAACATAGGATGTACATGAAACAAGGTCTAGAAAGTTGATGAGATTACATTTACAATTGTCTTTCATTCATGATGGTGGTTGTCATCATTAGCAGAAGAGGGAAAATATTGGTCATAAATGTGTCTCAGTTTAAATCCTTCATGTAGTATTTGGTTACCTATTCTCATCATCCAAATGTAATATTATATTTCTTTCTTGTAACCATTGTATATTGTTAATAATTGTTATTGCTACGAACTATTAGCGTTGCCAACTGGATAGGCTACGAATCCCATGTTTTCTGAGTTGATAAAACCCTAGCTGACCTTGTTTTCATTTAGGATTGAAAAACATCATTTCACTCAAACTTCATCTCATATATTATCCCCATAATTGTAAATTCTTTGATGAAAACTCTGGTAAAAACCGCATGCTACAAACTGATTTAGAGTTGCAAACTCTCTATTTTGCACATCATTTCAAAATCTTGATATTTGAGACTTCATTCAGCCTCAAGTTGTCATCATTGTATCCAAGCTTCTAGCACTAGTTACATATTAGTCTCTGCAACATTTGTTCTAGCATAAACCCTAATAATTGCAGCCATTGGCAACAAACTATGATTTTACAAGGTTACATAACACAATCAGTTGGAGATTTTTATCAAAATATTTTTACTTTTATTTGACTTACCTACCATGGAGGATCAACAAAGGAAGAAGGTTCATAAAGGAAGGGGCATTCTCAGAGATTATTTGCAGGTTTTGACATCAAAAGTTGCGAGCAGAAAGCAAAATGACATCTACAGGAAAGTTCATAGCGCATCCTGTTGAAGGCGCTGTGAACTGCTAAAATTGAAATAGTTTGTAGAAAATTAGTACTCTACAAACTCATATTTTCATCATATCTTTTAAAATATGAGTTGGGTTTCGCTAAAAAAAATTAGAAAAGAATAATTACATCATTGACTTACTGACAAAAAATAAACCTGGCCCAGTTCGGCGTTTTGGAGAAAAGTCGAAAACATCACCTATAGGAAAGTTTGCAATGAATCCTGCAGATGCATTGTAAACTATAACAGTCTAATAAATCTGAGTTGTAGGAGTTCTGCCAACTTTCAGGAAGGGTTAGAGTAACTCCTTAGAGATCAGTTAGACATCAAGGGAGACTTGTGCCTAAGATCTAGCTTCAGTTAATCTTCATCCAATGAGTTGGATGCAGTTGTATTTATTACTGCCAACAACTTCCTTGAATCTAATAGTATGTTAAATTTTATGGTCGTTTGTCTATTTCCACATCTCTCCAAGGCACAAAATCCAATGCTTGAGCTAGGCAATGAGTCATAGAAGAGTTTTGATGTAATTTTCTATTCAAGTTGTAATCTGACTCCATAAAGAGGTTGGAGTGGGTTTTGGGAGACTCATACTATTGTTTCAGATTGTAAAATATTTCCAGATGATGTATGTAGAGATTTAAGATTCTTAAATGGTTAATGATCAGCTTTTCTTCTACTACTACATGATATTCTTCTCTCTGGTTTTGATATTGTCTACTAGTTAATGATTTATCTTTACTGCTTGTTTCTATGAAATTACAGAGACTGAGTTATTGTCTTTTCTTGATGCAAGTGTTGTCAAAACATATCATCCTGTTAACCTGGAGGTTCCTTTTTATTGAGATTTCCCCTATATGTGTGAAAAGGTTCCTGAAGTAGTTTGGTTCATATATTCACAGTTTCTTCTTCATTCTTCCATCTTTTCACTGATATCTTGTAAACTGATAAGAGATTGTTCAAGCCTTACTTGTTGAAGTATGTTTTATGGAGATTTTGTGTTGATACTTTGAATTGATTTTCTCATCCATTCACTTATCTAAAAAAAACTAAAAATATTATCATTTACAAACTATAAAATCTGATGGGTATTAGGCTCACACCTATAGCAGTTTAGGTGAGACTTCTAGTGCTAACATTTCTGTTGTCGTTGTCGGGGAACATAGACACGAAGATATCTTCCCTGGGTTGTATGACAAAGACTATGACCATCACTTGATGGTGAACAAGGGTTGGTGACACAGAACAGAATGCATCATTCACCTGGCAATGCCAATCAAGTTTCAATCAAATTAAAATACTCCACTCGAGGATGATATCATTTGACAGAAATATGGAAGGACATTATGGAAAAACTAGGTACCAAATATTGAGTTTTCTCGATGATATCTTATTCTTTTGCATCAATTACCTCTTATCTTTTCCTAAACATATTAAAAGAGTATTCCATTGCTTTCTCCATGTAAATGATGGCCATAGATCTACACTTGTATATTCTTCTTTAAAAACTGTAGATATACCTTCTTCTTGCATAGTTGATTGTGACCAAGATTCCTCTGAGCCATATGGTGTGCAGGGTCAGTCTTTTGAACCTAATGAAACTAAATATAGTCTTATACCTCATGTGATTAATCCCATACCTTTTAAGTTCTTGGACAGATATAGACCTCTTAAACTGCCCCCTATCCTTCATATCTTTCCTCCAAAACATTATAAGTACCTCCCTTTGCTTGAGGAGATAATATTACAGTTGAAAAACATGTCCAAGCCTTTGAGCATTTTGAATATTTATTTGAAATTGACCATGATGAGGTTTACATTAGAAATTTTTCTCAGTCATTACAAAGGGAGGCTAAGGAATGGTTTAGGAATTTGCATCTCGAGTCAATAATCTCATGGGATGAAATGAGGGAAGCCTTCCTTAGATTTTTGGGTGAGAGGAAACCATGGGATCTACTCCTTTCATAGTTGTATTCCATGAGGAGAATGAAAGATGAAACCATCTCAAGTTTCAGAAGGAGGTTTTCTAGTCTTTACTATAAAATGCCCAAAGATATTCAACCACCTAAAGGTACTCCCAAGCTATATTATGCAACAAATTTCCATCCAGACTTGTTTTTTCTTCTCTTGGCT
This sequence comes from Picea engelmannii, assembly GCA_009831015.1. Lineage (NCBI taxonomy): Eukaryota > Viridiplantae > Streptophyta > Pinopsida > Pinales > Pinaceae > Picea > Picea engelmannii. Next base: position 387,832 of record ML781355.1, on the reverse strand, counting down.
GAAAGGAGTTCTATCACCTTGAAACAAATTTTTATTGATTCCCGAGAAGTTGAGGATAATATTAGAGCCTTTGGAAAACTTTCTAACGCGTTGGAGGATGAAGGGTTGAATTTTGAAGAGTGTGAGAATGAACATGAACAAGAAGAGGCTGATTTGAAACTTGATTTATTTCATCATGAGAATAGTATCACAGAAGATTATGATCAGATTGTAGACTCACCAGTTGTTGTGTCAAATCTCCCTGTTGTTGATAGTCAAAGGCTTTTTTATTTACCTATCTATGATTAGTATGAGGATAATTATGATATTGATCTTATAAATCAACCAACTGTATGTTTTTTATCAGAAAATGGTTTCTTTCAGAAAAATAATGACAGCTTGCAGCCCTCATATTATAATTTCACAATTACAAATGGAGAAATCCATGAGCCTACTGGATGTGATCATTTTCCTGTGTGCTTTAATTCATTTGAGTTACTGAGAAATGGTTTTAAGGTCACTAATCAAGCACAGAAATTTGAAGGCTTGGAAAATCACATAGGATTTTTGGAGCTGGATGATGATTACATGTGCCTTCATAAAAATTTCCAGGACACTAATCCTGACATTCAGGTTTTTCCTCCTTTGGATGATGAAAGGAAAGACAATGAACTAGTTTATGATGATTATAACTCACAGTCAGAAAATGGTGCATAAGGATACAATTTTTTAGACACCTTTGAATGTGAAGTTAATTGTCAGGATGCTACATTTTATGTAAACATGAATCCCATATTCTTAGGTAGTCAAGAGCAGATCCTAAATGATTCTCGGGAAGGAATAAATACATGAGTGGAAGAGTTCCAAATTGATAAAGGTCCAGAATACATGAGTTTTATTTTTGACATGTATGATGAGGAAAGTGGTCAGATTCTTTCCATTTTTGATAGTGATATTGAAGTTAAGGACTTAGAACAAAATCCATCAACTGTGGAGAAAGAGACGGGTATATCATTATGTGCTTGTAAATAAGAAGAAATTTTAGACACAAGTTATCCCTTTCTTTGTATTGATCAACAAGTAGTATTCATTCATGTTCTTCAAGATCCCTTTGTAGTTCTCTTAGACTTAGAAACATCAAAGAAACTTATGTGTTACTTAGAATAAATTAGTGTACTTGGTTCCTTAAAGTGGATGAGTTTTGAAGTCAAAGATAATTTTCAGTTTGAGTTGTCTTCAAGAAGATTCTTCACTTTTCTTCTGACTAATGACATGCAAGGAATTCAAATGGTGGACAAGGTCCTTGCATGGATGCACTAGGATTTTGATTTCACCTAATCAAGCAGCTCAAGGATTAGCTTAGGGTAGGTAGGAGTGTTTTTTGAATAAGCTCAGCCTTTTGAGCATCAGTTTCAGCAGTATGCAAGTTGTTTTAGTTTTTAGTTGCAATAGCTTTAGTTTGGTTTGAAATTGAGTTTCAGTTGGAAGGGTTACAGTTCAGTTTGCACAGTGTGGTCAAATTATAGTTTGAGGACAGTTTTCAGTAGTTTTTATAGCTGGTTTTCAGTAGTGTTTATAGCTGTTTTTCAGTTTGAGAAAGTTGCAAAGGTTTGGAATGAGATGAATGACTTCATGCTCAATGGATAAGTCATTGGAACTACATCGGTTCTTGGAGCCTCACAGGGAGGTCTTCATCCCCTATGGAGCCACTAGTTAACACATAGGACATACAGGAAACAAGATATAGAAAATTGATCAGAGTACAGTTACAAAAGTATTTCATTCATGATGGTGGTTGTCATCATTAGCGGAAGAGGGAAAGTATTGGTCATATATGTCTCTCTGTTTAAAGCCTTCATGCAGCCTTTGGTTAAATGTTCTCATCATCCAAATGCAAGATTATATTTATTTCTTGTAACCACTATATATTGTTGTTAATTTGTATCGCTACGAATTGTTAGTGTTGCCAACTGGATGCGCTACAAATCCCCTATTTTTCTTAGTTGATAAAACCCTAACTGACCTCATTTTCACTCAGGATTGAAAAACATCATTTCACTCAATCTCCAGCTCATATCTTATCCCTAGAACTGCAAATTATTTGATGAAAACTCTGGTAAAAACCACATGCTGCAAACTCTTTGTTGTGCACATCATTTCAAAATCTTGTTATTTGAGACTTCATTCAGCCTCAAGTTGTAATCATTGTATCCAAGCTTCTAGCTCCAGTTACATCTTAGTCTCTGCAACATTTTTTCTAGCATAAACCCTAATCATTGCATCCATTGGAAACAAACTATGATTATATAAGGTTACATAACACAATTAGTTGGCAGTTGTTATCAACTGTTTTTTACTTTTATTTGACTTACCTACCATGGAGGCTCAGCAAAGGAAGAAGGTCCATAAATGAAGGGAGATTGTCGGAGCTTATTTGCAGGTTTTGACATCAGAAGTTGTGAGCAGAAAGCAAAATGAAATCTACAGTAAAGTTCACAGTGCATCCTGATGAAGGCGTTGTGAACTTCTAAAATTGAAACAGTTTGCAGCAAATTAGTACATTGAAAACTTGTATTGTCATGATATATTTCAAAATACGAACTGGGTTTCGCTAAAAAAAAAATTGGGGAAGAATAGTTGTGTCCTTGACTTGCTAACCAAAAATCAGTCCGACCCAATTCGTCGTTTGGGAGAAAAGTTGAAAACATCACCTACAGGAAAGTTTGCAGCGAATTCTGCAAATGCACTGTGAACTCTCACTGTCTGATAAATCTGAGTTGTAGGAGGGTTTCCACCTGTTAGTAAGGGTTCGAGTAACTCCTTAGAGATCATTTAGACATCAAGGGACACATGTGCCTAATATATAGCTTTAGTTAATCTTCATGCAATGAGTTGGTTGCAGCTGTATTTATTATTGCCAATAGCTTCTTGGAATCTTATAGTCTGTTAAATTTTATGTTTGTTTGTCTATTGCCACATCTCTCCAAGGGACAAAATCTTATGTTGGAGCTAGGTAACAAGTCATAGAAAGATTTTTGATGTAATTTTTTATTTAATATGTGATTTGACTCCAGAGAGAGGTTGGAGTGGGTTTTTGGGAGACTCATACTATTGTTTCAGACTATAAAAGTTTTCCAGATGATGTATGTAGAGATTTAAGATTCTTAAATGGTTAATGATCAGATTTTCTTCTACTACTACATGTTATTCTTTTCTCTGGTTTTGATATTGTCTACTAGTAAAGAATTTATCTTTAGTGCTTGTTTTTATGAAATTACAGTGACTGGTTTACTGCCTTTTATTGATGCAAGTGTTGTCAAAACATATCATCTTGTTAACCTGGAGGTTCCTTGTTAGTGATATTTCATCTATATGTGTGCCAAGGTGCCTGAAGTAGTTTGGTTTATATATTCACAGTTTCTTCTTCATTCTTCCATTTTTTCACTGATATCCCATAAACTAATCAGAGATTGTTCAAGCCTTACTTGTTGAAGTATGTTTTATGGGGATTTTGTGTTGATACTTTGAATTGAGTTTCTCATCCATTCGCTATATCTAAAAAAACTAAAAATCGTATTTTTAAAAACTATAAAATATGATGGGTAGTAGGCTCACACCTATAGCAGTCTAGGTGAGACTTCTAGTGATAACAGAGGGCATCCACAAAGGCTACCCAAGTGGGTCAAGTCCTGAATAATGTAGACTCATCTTTTTTTTGTCCCTCCGAGTAACATTCCCACCAATATTTGACATGGGGAAGGGCTTTAAGGAGTGTGAAGGTGATCTTTTCGGTGTTGGAAAATTTTTGAACAGAGTAATAGCCTTCTAACAAGTTTAACCATTTTTCCAAAGCATCTGCATCTATATGGCCTTCAGATAAAGGGATATCAAAGTTAACTTGTACCTTGAAGGGTGTTGCACCTCCTAAATGGCTTCTTGTTGAAAGTACATCACTTGTTTGCAGTAGCCATTGAAATATATGGGTGAATTTGTCCATCATCTCATTCCTCTATCACACGAGGGATTCATCAAGAAACAAATTGATAGAATCTCTTGTTCCTTCCTCTAGTTGTCCCGTACCATGGGAGGTCACTTGGACTAGCAAGATCGTTCGTCTTCTAGTGAAACTGTCTTGAGACCCAACTCTCTATACTCTGACCTTTTCGGGGAATTGCACCAAGAAAGAAAAGAGAAAATTTCTCTAATACCATTGATCTGGATTGTATAGGGAAAGAAATGAAACACACATAGAAATATAGCAGAGAGCGCAATTAAACAGTGAAAATCCAATTTCTATTAATGAATAAAATAACGAAATATTATAGAACACAAAATGGCTAGAATGGTGGTAGCTTATCTCTGAATGGAGAGAGATTGTAGCTACACTCATTCATAACAAGCTAATACAAGAGACCAAAAATTTATCCATTTAACATAAAGAAAGAACACTAAAGTTCCAAAGCCCTAAACTTAGGAGGCAAAGTGCCAAAAGGTGTTTTTCTAAAAATAACACCAAAAACTATTTTTGGGCATTAGTTTTTACATTGATTTCCTAGAAACGTAACTTTCATATACTAGCTTCATTTGGTGCACATAGTAGCTCATAGGAAATTTATAATTGAGGACTATGATAATAAAAAAATATGGCCATGCTTTGCTGATATTAAATCTTGGCCCGGATCGCTTGTCTAAAAATCTTGTTAAGGGCCTCAAAATGGACCCGAAAGTTTAAGACCCGAAAAATCATAACAACACTGCCCAAATGGAGAACCATGTTGAGTTAGTGGAAGAGGTTGGTGGCCACTGATATGCACGTGTATCACATTATCAATATATGGATCCCATTTAGTTTATTATCTTAGGTACGAACCTACTCATGATAATCTAACCCTTGTTAGGATAAACTATTGTTTCTTTGGTTTATCTCCCAATATTTCCCGTCGGGTGGTCACATTATCTAGCCTATGGCTATGGATGATTTTCCATGATGTCATAATTTATTCCATTTACATCCTTATCCTCTTATAGTATACCATTGGCATTGGTCTTCTTTGTGTTCACATTGACCATATGTTGATGTATGTCACCTCTCGTGCTTGCAACAGTTCCACGCTTGTATATGTCACCTTCATTGATTGCATCAACTCCCTCATGTCTGTCATGTCATGTTCTTAAGCTAAATTTGTATTACCATTTGTCACCTTCATTCCCATTGTGACTTGGATTAGTTTATTTTTCCTCCCATGCTTGCACTAAATTTGGATTACCATATGTCACCTTTGTGCTCATGATAACCTGGGAGGAATGAATGTTTCCTTTTGTGATCACATTATCTATTAGTTAGCATATGTCATCTAGTCCCATTTGATAATGGCATGGTACTGCAACCTTCTTCCTTCTCATGAATTTGTCATAATTACCCTAGCATCACCACCCCCCATCCCTACATTTCATTTCCATGTTGTTTCCTAGATATTTGGTGTCCTTGTCCCTACCCCGCCTGAGGCAAGCAACTAACATTTGTGAATGAAGGTACATAACTCACTTTTATTTATGCTTACATTTACATATATTTCCTAAAGGTACTTGTATGTATGTTTCTTTTACTCTCACTATTACCCATGATTTTATAGTTGAATTGCAACTATTATTGTTAAATTCATTCATGCTTTTCTTACATGTCCTAGTTATTATTTCACTTACCTAATTATTGGAACTTGTTGATATCCAATTTCCTAGTTTACCTATGGTCTCATTTACATAATAATTAGACTTATTTCTCATTATCTTGTCATTCACATTTCATATTTTAGTTGCTACCATTCATACATAGTGATTAAGCTTGCTTGTGTTGGGTATGTGTTATATTCTTTGCACGAGTAGTAGTGTCTGAGCGTTTGCGCCAGGCACGCAGGGGGGTTAGAGGGGGGGCTTCTAGGCGCCCCCTTGGGGGGTGCAGGGGGGCGGACATATTTTTGGGATGACATATTTCCGGGACGACATATTACCGGGACGACATATTTCCAGGACCACTTGATATTTAGGTGGTTTTTCAGCACATGGTTTTTTGCCGATGGTTTTCTATTTCCGGTTAAGGAATTAGGGTTTTGGACTAATCCACGTCATTGGGTTAGGGTTTTGGATGTCTTTGGCTCCTATATGTATATTGTATTGTAAACAATGTATGAATATAATATATGATGGTTTTCCCGGTTTGGGTTTCCAGGTGAAAAATCTTTGTGTAATGTTTGTATTTTCCATTGTATCTTTTCTGTTCTTTTCTAAATATCAGTTTGCAGTAGATATTATACAAGGTTAGAATTTACAGCTTGTTCCCCTACATTGGAATTATTTCTTGATATGCATCACTTGCTTCTCAATGTTTATTTTCCTTTTGTATTTTTCTTACATGACATTATGTTAATCCATGGGGAACCCATTATAGATTTTCCTTGCACCTATGCGTGGGGCATGTGGGTAACTACACATACTATGGGATATATTAGTTTGGTTGGTGGAAGATTCCCTCTAGATATCATTGCATCGGCTTACATTGAAACAACACCTAAATTACTACTTTGTGTTTGCTTACTTCTCTCCTTGTATGGAACTCACTGCTATTTCCATATCATGGATAGCATCTCCTACAAGGAGGGAAAAATATAACATTTGAAATTTTCACTTGGGTACTTAAGTACTCCTACCTACCAAGAGGTGCCTTGTGTGGTCAACCCCTTTGTAGGACTCATACATGTCTCACTTAATGATGATATGATTTCTCTCAATCACTAACTTATGTGATGGATTACCTTCCTAGAGCCTCTCTCACCCTATCCTATATGTGGTACCTCATTAGGATGTCTAGTGTTTGGGGGGGCTACCTAGGTCCTTATTCCCCTTTGGTATCCGACCCTTCGTCACTATTTTGATTCATTTTGACCCTTTGTGGAATTCGCTAACTTCATAAGCCTAGTTGGGGGTGAAAACCCCTCAATCTAGGTCCATGGTCAATTAGCATGCCTTAGGATGCCTTAATCAGGTGCATGGCCACTTACAATTCCTTAATTAGGTTCATATCCACCCAAACCTATTTGGGACTTACTATTTATGGAGTTAACTTAGGTCAAGCACCTTAACCCTCTCGATTTCTTGGCAATGTCTATACTATGGATTCCCTTTTGGTACTATGACTGTGAATCTGCAATTCACGCAACATATGGCCATTTTGGGCCTAAAAATATAAGGTAACAACATACGAAACATGGAGTATGCAACCCAAATGTGTAGTATGGTAGTTCCATATGATCTAGGTACCCTAACAACTACTCTAATGCTCTATCACACTTTTAGGTCGCTCTTTGTCTATAAATAACCTTCTACTCATCTTTATATATTTTCTTGGACATGTATAGAATTGAATATTTTGCCTTTGAAAAAACCCTAATTTTTAGGTATCTCTTAGGTTAATAGTTGATCTCCTACCTTAGGCCCCTAGGGTTCTTTGCACCTATCATATCCAAATTGTCTATAGTGTTTCCAACCCAGTTCCAATCTTACGGGTTTGATTGAATCATCTTAGGGCATCTTCATTGGTGCAACTCCACCCATACCTTGGAAGTTTCAACTTGGATGATGGAGGTATAACCCCCTCCGAGAGCACCAAGTCTATCTATTTTGCATGTTTCATTGATTTATCTTTATAGTATTAGATATAGTGTTTTATTGGTTATATTGTATAGATACCTTTTTATGGGAGATTGGTGTGAGTTCTCGCTTTCAGGAATTTGGAGTTGATTGTGCAAGTCATACAAGGATGTTGATCACTCTTTGAGCACTACCACAACTCTCCACTTTATCACAGGGAGCTTCATCATTTACAACAAGAAAATTGGTTCAGTCCTCTTTTTCCTCCTCTTTCCATTTTCAAAATTAAGGTTTCTAGTCACAAAGGGAATTTTCAATTAATTAACTCTAGTGCGTTGGTTTTTTTGTCATTGTTAACTTATCAACAAAAACTAATATGAAACCTAATATAATTACCCAAATCATCTACAACCTTAGGTTATCATTAATAAGATCTTAAGGTCATAACTAATCTAGTGGCTTACCCTCTTATTTGTATTTCTATCATCTTTTATCTTACCCTAAGGTTTTTTTATTTAGCCCTAAAACTAAGTGGAAACTCCAATCTCTTATCTTCCCCCTTTAATAGTGTATTTGTGCTTGGGTGGTCTTCCATCCTTTCCCTCACACTATGTGTGGTATCATGAATCCATTTCTCACTATATATGAAATGTTATCAAAGGTGAATATTTAACAATATGTTGATCTTGCTAAAAATATTGCAATTTTGGATGATATGATTTAACCTAATTTTGGGGCCATTGTCCAAATAAACATTTATATGACAAGAGGAAATGAAATGACGCAATAAATTTTGGCTACCTTTGAGGATATTTTTGTTCCTATGAGTAATTTCATTTATGATAAATAGAGAATAAGTTGTTGTGGGTAGGGATTAAAGGAGAAAAGATAATTGAAAAGAATGAGTTCCAATGCTCAGACTATGAAGGCTTTTGTGCCTTAATAATGTATAAGACCATTGGAAAATTATGATAGCATGCAAATGGTGAGGAAGAGGAAATACAACAGTTGAGAAATAGGGTATCTGAATTGGAAAGGGTGTAAAACCCTAAGTGTTTGGAAAGGGTGTAAAACCCTAAGTGTTTGGAAAGGGTGTAAAACCCTAAGTGTTTATTTGTTGAGCCTCCCACCACCTAGGTACCTGAAGCGACTCAATAGAACCACACTAGGAAAGAAAATAAAATAAAGGTTACTAAAGGGATGTTATCTAGTGTAATAAAGGTTGTTTCAAGCAACATGGAAGAAAGGATGACCTTGTTTTTAGACCTTTGGAGAGTTTTCAATGAAGCTTTTGGAATAATTAAAGAAATCATTGATCTCAAGGAGAAGTTAGGAAATGAACTTCGAAAATATGAAGATTAATGTGAGTCTTATCTCGGTATCTTCACCAAAAAGATGATGTAAGCATCTACCTGAGACAAATTGATTGTTTCCCTTATGATATTGAACTTGTTGAAATAAAGAGAGCTCGGGACAACAGAATAGAGATGTTCCAAGAATAGATAGTAGCATATAATGGACTTGAATTGAAAAATTCGTGAGAATTATTCTAAGGTATTTAAATCCATGAAGAAGCTGGAGGGCCCAACGCTTATCCACGATGACAAGTTAATTGAAAAAAAAATGTTCCAAGAATAGATAGTAGCCTATAATGGGATTGAATTGAAAAATTCGTGAGCACTATTCCAGGTATTTAAATCCATGAAGAAGTTGTAGGGCCCAACCCTTATCCGAGATGACAAGCTATTTGAAAAAACAAATTTCCAAACTATTGGTTGAGAATAACACTACATTGGGAATTACAATTACAACATGAGACTATAATTTTGACTATATTTTCGACCAGTATTATGTGGGTATTAGTTTGATTATTTTGAACTATTTCTCATCCATAAAAAATGTAACCAAAATTTTGACCTATAGTTTGATTAAAATAATACTAGTTGACATTAAGATAGAAATATAAGTCGTTAATTCATTTGATGTTGTGGTCAATACGTTAGTTGATATATAGGTTGATATTTGGGTTAAATAGTGGGTGGAAGTATGTGTTATTATACATGTTGAACATAATAAAATATAGGTTGAAAATTTTAATTTCACATGACATAATTGAAGATATATAATCAAGATGAATATTTTTTTAAAATTTAAATTGGTAATATCTAGCGTTCATGTTGCAAGCGAATGACTATAGGTTTAATTTTTTGGAATTGCCTATATGAAAAAGTGGAGATCAAAGTCTCTAATTGGTATTAGGTTGTTATGAAGAGGAGGAAGACCAACTCTATTAAAATCAATCTTGGAACGGATTCATATCTATTGGCATTCTTTATCATATATTTCAAAATTAATGTTTGAAAAAAAATAGGAAGAACTAATTTAGTTTCTTTTGTATAGGGAAAAGATAAAGAGAAGGTATTCCACTTATAAAATGGAACATGATAGAAAAACCTAAGTAATATGTGGGATGGGGGTTGAAGAACATACACTTCTTTTGCCAAGCAGTAGCAACAAAAGTATTTGGAGGTTGTTGAAACATGAAGGGTTATGGAAGCAAGTGATGTTAAAGAATTATATTGAACATTTGTCTATGGAACACTACATTAAGATTCCAACTAAGTTAATAGTGGGGCCTCAAGTATATGGAAGGATCTATTCAAAGCTTTCCCTCTAATAGAGGATTGGTTGGTAAAGAGATTCAGAAAAGTAGAAAAAGTGAAAAGAGGAGAGGACCCATGGGTGCATTGTGTAGGAAATCACATTCTATTTGAGCCTCTAATAAACTCTTTAAAAATTCAAGGTATCCACTATTTAGTAGAGGCAACAACTCCAAATATTACTTCCATTTAGAATCAAGGCTAGAAAAGAGTTTGATAATATGGGACTACAGGAGGAGGAGGAAGTAGTAGAATGGAAGCAAATTGTACATTGACTATAATAAAGTGTTATTAGGCTAAGGGAGGAGGAGGATGAAACTATTTGGTTTGAAAATACCTCCTCAGGAAGGTTCACTACTTAGCTAGGTTACAAGTCTATTTTGGGGGAAGAATAATATGGTGAATAGAAGTGGTTGTACAAGTCCATATGGAAAATAATATCACCACTAAAAGTAAGAATATTTCTTTGGTTATTATTTATCGAACAAATTTATAACATGGGACAATGACAAGGAAAAGGCCTTGGAAAGGAATAGGAAGATGTATTTTGTGTAAAAAAGATGAGGAATCAATTGATCATTTTTTAGTTAATTATCCCTTTACTAATTAGGTTTGGGAGGAAGCTCTGAAATTAGTAGATAGAAAAATCACTTGGTTAGGAAGCTATGTGGTTATTTGTATGGAGAGATGGTTAAAGGAACAAACCTTAAAAGATCGCATGGTAGGAGAGATGGTTAATGGAACAAACCTTAAAATATTACAAGGCTCTACCATGTATTGTTTCATGGGCCCTTTGGTAGGCAAGGAGTAAGATGATATTTTAGAACAAGGAGATACTACCCATTCAGATATTTCACCAAATTAGATGTGCTTATGGAGGAGTTTGGAAGCTAGGCAAAGTAAAGGCACCAAGAATTTTGAAATTTTCCAAAAATTGATAAACTTATGCTTGGGGATATTTTGATAGAGCATGTGAAGGGGACCCTAGGATCTATGGATATAGAAGTGTTTATTTTTAAAGGTAAAACACAATATCTCTTTTAAAGGTAAAACACAATATCTCTTTTAAAGCTACTATGGGGGGAGATGCAAACAATAGGATAGAGTTTCACCCAATATGACTACTAATGAGAATAACAACTAAGAAAGGTACAACCCGACTCTATATTCTAGGTGACTCTAAGCTAGTCACCAATTGGGAAAATGGTAAAACCAATATGCATTTTTTTTTCCTATCGCCAATTATGAAAATAATTAGAGAGCTAAAAAGAAATTTCTTGAAATTTTATTTTCAACATATTTATAGGGAATTAATTGACAAGGTATATGAACTATCAAAATAGACCCTCAATCTTCAATTTGACATTTTTAGATCAAAGGAGAAAAATGATAGCAATTCTCATCTAGCCTATAAGAGGTCTATTTATGACTAATCTCTTAATTCAAGAAAAGAATATCCAAAACCTGAAGGAAGAGTTTAAACTCTCTTTATATTATGATGATGTTTTTTTTAAAGATAATATATAGTTTTGACCATCATGAAGAGCCATATAGTGTTGGAGGCCTTATGGTAGACAACATTTTTTTCAATTTGTGCCTCATTTTTATTCAATAACCATCTCTCTGCTTCAAAATTATATTGATATTGCCTTCAATTTATTTTGTTCATGCATACTTCTTTTTATTTGACACCTTCAAGTTGTTCCTAGTCAATCGATTATTATTCATATCATCAAAGGAAACATGTCTCCAAAAATAGAAAAATATGTTTAAAAAAAAATACATGCAGTCTAATGAATATGTTATCTTCATGTATTTCCAATAGGACATGTCATAAAATTTAGATAATCTATCCATTCCCTTAAGAATTTATTTTTTTGACACTAGAAACATTCATTATACAAATTTAACCAATCCATAGATGTCTTTCTCACAAGAGGTGGTTTAAAATCCTCATTTATGTTTACAAACTCCCTTTTTGTCTATCGATAAAAAGGATGATTTAAAGGAATAAACCTCCCATGTCCTCATAAACCATTTTTTTCAAACCTTTCGAATGCCTTAGTCACCACAACATGGGCATCCATGATAACCCTTTGTCCTCATCCCTGCATATAAAATTATGCAAAATTATGCTTATTAGGTTAATTAGACAATAATCATGTAAGGAACAATATTACCCATCGTGAAATTAATAATGCGTATATACTAGAAATTTAGAGATTTTATTTATATTTCTTTCCTAAAATCACTATTCTCACTAGAGCATAGCACAAAAATAAATATTGGATATCATGAGTGCACCAACATATCATCTCATAAAGTGTGAATTCTTGACCATTTGAATTCAATGGCCTAGAAACATGATACATTATAATTTCATTCCAAAAGAGTTGTAACTCATCTATCAAAGGTACCAAATATATATCCATTTTCTTCACTCGACGATTTCTAGGTACTAGTAAAACCAACATTAAGTGATCCTTCTTAAATGACATCCAAGGTGGAATATTGTAGTTGAAAAAAAACATGGACCATATGATCCATACATTAGTATGTTGGGAAAATGGATTAACCCCATCCATTCAAGACCAAATCCTTTGCTCTTCTTCTCATCAACAAATTTTTCTGGCCAACTAGATTCTATGTGTTTCATTGCCATTAAATATGTTAGGATCCTCATAAATCCATCATTGCTTCTACCTAACTCAGATCCAATCCAACGCACTACTTTTTTAATTTGTGCACACCTCCAAGTAGAGACTTCATACATCTTATTATGCCATCTCTCCATAACATCCTTTGAATCTATGTCATATAATCGCACACTTCATCAACTCAACTCCCCATCTATTGTGGGATTGATGTAATCCTCTCTATGTTATGTAATATTATATATATTCTCAATAATGGAGCTATGTGCATCCTCATTCACATGATCATTGTACATGTTGCCTTCATTTGGATCCAACGGTGTGATCACATGTAAATTATATGTCTCAAAGGACATTTTCCTTTTCTTCAAATTCAACACAGTATTATTTTCAAATGCCCAGTCAATGCCAAGTAGTGCAGGGTAGGGATATGAGTCGCCCATGATATCATTCACCTTAAAATTTTCCTTAATATTCACCCCTTCAATGTTCACTTTTGCTTGATCTAGTTGGATGATAATATATATTATGTATTGATTAGCAAGCCTAATTGATGCAGGAGCATCGCCAACACATCAAGCGAGCTAGCGCAGAGGCAAGAGACAGCTGGATAAGCCAGCACGAAATTTTGAAAATACTTTGGGATTGTTGCGCAAGTCTTTAATGAACCATTTATGAAGGCGCATTTGTATATTGTATTGGACCTTGAGCCTTTAAGCTCTCGTCCTTTGGTAGATAGACGGCATTTTACTTTAGTTAATGCTGGTAGGTAGATTTTAATTGTAGATTTGATAGCTTTAGAGTCCAAGAGGGAAAACGGATATAGACACCCTCATTGTATCATTGTAACATATGAAAACAGGAGCAAGAAGAGAAGAGCATGCAGAGAATTGTATGAAGAATGCCCATGTATAGATATTGAATTTATAGAAGAAAGATTTAATTCAATTTCATGGTTTGTGTTGTTTCTATGTGTATTGATATTATGCTCATGGATGTTTTGCTTCCTGTCATGCATTGCTTTTATATGTTGTGTATGTGATTTCTTGGTTGAATTGAAATCTAGAAGGGTGAATGAATGAGTTTCAATTGTTTCTCCAATTGAGCCAGAGAATTCCTGCAAGGAGTGCAGTCGAATTGTTTGCAAGGAGTGCGTTGACAGAAGGGTTCAATTAGAGATAGCTTTTGTTCTCATTTCTTCGGAGGTGCAGTTAGGCACAGTGTCGTGCAAGGAGTGTGCAGGCCAAGGAAAAGCCTCAGGATTGCGAACCTGAGCAAAGTTCTAAAATATTTCTGTTGCAGGAGTGCGCAGGGTCGAGTGCCTTCAACACCTAGACATTGTTGAAGATTTTCCGCAATGAGTGCGCGCAAGAAATTCTCAGAAGGACTTGAGAAGGCGAGAGTAAGCTCAGGAGGAGTAGACCTTCAAATTCACCGAAGGAGAAGTGCAGGGAAGATTCTATTGGAAGTCTGAAGGAAGCATCATAGGTTGGAAAGCAGGAGTCAAGTCTTTGTGAAAGAAGCACTTGATTCATTGTGAAGAAAATCATCCAAGGGAGGATAGACAGTTGAAATCCTTTGAGAAGATTTCACGAAGTCCCAAGGGTCGTAGGATCTTGTAGAGGTGCAAGGGGTTTACGGCAAGAGCGTCCGAGGGTTAACAAACTCAGGAGGGAGCAGAGCCATCGATTAGGGGCAGAAGCAACCGTTGGATCTACACATGACGTCGCATATCGGGTAATCGCGAATCGAAGTTGCCAGAGGTTGCAACAAAGATCGCAATATCAAGAGTAGCGAGGTCTCGATAGGATCAGAACCGTTCGTTGTGTGGGACGCGTGTCAGGAGATCCTGAGGAGTCGGGGTTCGGCATATCGAAGTTCCAGAGATAAGAAACTCTTGCAGGTTGAAATTGCGATACGCGATATTCCGACGGAAGGGTCATGTGGGCCACACCCGGAGTTAGTGGGAGACAGGTGGCGGAATATCGGGGATCAGGAAAAGGGAAGTCCTGAGTCCTTTGACATCAGGATTCGCGATCCAGTGAATCCTGAAATCCCGACGGAAGCGACGGAAGGTGGAAGAGTCTATCCACACGTGGGCCTCGGAGCATCGGCACATCGGGGTTCGTAAATTGGATATTCCATTTGTTAACATCGTGAGTAGTGATTCCCCAATAGGGAGAACTCTGATAATAGAGGGGAGAAAGTCAATGATTGACCCACATCGGGTTTTGGGGAATCGTGAGGCATAAGGTACGTGAACATAGAATCCGCAAAATCGCGAATTTCGATTTCCCGACCGTTAAGGGAGATCATTGAAGAGTTGTTGTGGGTGAAGAATTCCCGAATAGGGAATTAGAAGAACATTTGAGTTCTTCGGGCCGAAGAGAAAGAAGGTCCTGTGGGAGAGGACGTGCCAGTGGGTGGCGCAGCTGTGCCAGGTTTGGTATCAGAGCAGGTTATCTCTTTTCTTTCTGTAGCAGAGAAGAAGAGAGAACTTCACTATGTCGTTGAGGAGAGAGAGACAAGCACAGAATCCAGAAATGGAGAGGCAGATACGTGATCTCCGAGCGAGACTAGAAGATATGGAAGCAGCGCATTGACGCACAGCCAGTGCTGGAGATCTGAGTGACTCCGAAGGCGAAATTGAAGTTGAAAAATAAGGAGAAGTTGCAGCCGAAGATGCAGCCAATGAGCGTTTAATTAAGGCTATCGCCCGGATGAGTTCGAAAACAAAGATGGACATTCCATCTTATGAAGGGAGTCTGGATGCAGAGGAGATTTTAGATTGGATTAGAGCTCTTGATACCTACTTCAATTATGAAGATATCGAGGAGGATAAGATGGTCAGGCATGCTGTCACAAAATTGAAAGGACACACCGCATTATGGTGGGATGAGCTTCAAGCAGATAGATGCTGCAAGGGTAAGCAAAAGATCAAAAGCTGGGATCGAATGATCGCGAAGATGAAGGTGAAGTTCATCCCAAGGGATTACCAAATTACTCTGTTCAGGAGGATGCAGAACCTAAGACAGAAGTTAATGACAGTGAAGGAGTACACTGAGGAATTCTACAAGCTGAACATCAGAGCAGGTCATCGGGAGAGCGATGATGAAAAAGTTTCCATATATCTGAATGGTCTGAGATACGACCTTCGGGATGAATTAAGTAT
>ML781355.1:343322-353889 GCA_009831015.1 Picea engelmannii | reverse complement strand
AACTCCCCTCATCAACACCACTGCCCCTCGTACCATCTTGCAAGTGCCCTTTCCCAATACAGTATCCACTCCTGCATCATCCATCTTACTTACAGATATTAGGCTCCTGGCTAGTTTTGGAATGTGCACAACCCCAGGGAGAGTTCTAATCATTCCATATTTTAGAAACAACTTAACCCTTCCACGTCCCATGATTCTATTTGTCGATTCATCTCCTAGGAATACATCACCACCATAGTATTTTTCATATTCAGAGAACCACTCCCTATGAGGAGTCATATGGTATGATGCACCTGAGTCAATCAACCATACATCACGGTCTACATGTGTACCTATAGATGCCAGGTAAACATCACCTCCTTCTTCAGTGGAGGTTTTCGCCTCTGTGGAAGAGGTACTATCAGATCCCTTTGGTTTATCAACCTTCTTAGACTTGCAATCTTTCTTGTAATGCCCTGTTTTACCACACTTCCAACATTTCCTCAAAGATTTTCCTGGAGACTTAGATCTACCTGTAGATTTATATCTTCCCTCGGAAGACTTACCAGGATTCTTGTCTTGGGTATGACCTCTTACAAATAAAGCATCTGTGCTATGACCATCCATGCTTTTCTGCCTCATCTCTTTAGATAACAAGGATGAAACTACATCCTCATACTTCAATGTAGATTGAGTGGTACTACCAATTGCTACAAACAGATTATCCCAAGAGTCTGGAAAAGAATATAACAAATTAATACACTTTTCTTCTTCTGCAATCGTAATATTAACATATACGAGTTGACTTACCAGAGTACTAAAGGCATTTATATGTTCTGTCATAGAATCTCCATCTTCCATCCTAAGATGATACAGCTTCTTTCAAAGAAACAACTTGTTTACCAGGGACTTTGATTGATACAAATTCCCAAATTTATCATGCCTTGGCTGTAGATTCTCCTGATACATTCAACAACATTGAATCTTCCAAGCAGAGTCGAATAGTACTCCTTTCTCTTCTTTCCAACTTCTCCCAATCTTCCTTCGACATACCAGTAGGTGGTGTACTAGTAGTTTGTGTACTAGTAGGTTGTGTACCAGTCGTCTGTGTTCCAGTAGGTTGCATACCATTAGGCTATGTACCAGGATCCACAGTGATCCATTGTTCTTTGTCTACAAGAAGGTCCTCCATCTTTATCTTCCATAGCTCAAAGTTTTTACTGTTAAACTTCTATATTTCGATTCTAGAAGAGCTCGTCATTCCTCTTTCTACACTCGAATAACCACTTCAAAAGCTCCCACTAAACCCAGGTTTATCACAAACCCAAGATAAACTTGATCTATCAAGATCGAGCAAACCCCTCAGCAACAAAGGTGTCCCTCTGAAGCCAAAAACGAGCTCTGATACCACATGTAAGTTTTGAACCTGTGAAGTAAAGCAATGCATATAGATTCTTAAGCAAAACATAAATTAATCAATGGCTCATACACATAGTACATAGAGATTTATACCGGAAACCTTCAACCGAGGAAAACCTTTCAACTCTTCATTATATTAACTTCACCATTCACCATACAATATATACAGTGTTTTTAGGTATTTTGTAGATACCAAAACCCTAATCCCTTAATCCAGGATTAATTTAGAAAACCGCTAAAAATAGAAAAAAAAAACACCCAAAAATAAATAAATAAAATGGGGCACTGCCCCAAACGTTGCATGTAACCAGGGGGGGCTTTCTTGGCCCCCCCTGGGACCCCCCTAGGAAGTGCCCAGTGCACATGACATAAAGAAAACTACTAGAGGGATCATCATATGCATTTGTCGAATCTGACGTGCCCACATACACACATGCAAAGAATATAACATATACCCAACAGCTAGAGGAATGGATGTCCATTTGGGAGTTGAAGGATCGAACTCCAATGTGCGTGGAGAAGAGATAGATAAAGAAGGAAACATGATGAAAATAATTTAAAGATTGTAGAAACATGACCAGGATCATCGAGTAGATAACAGAAATCTCATAAAATCCATGGATCAACAGGGAGAATTCAACATAAAGTTGATACAAAGCCTGGAAAGGTAGAAAGGAAATTGGAAAAGGAGAGTGACTCCAATAAATCAGGAAGTCACAAGTCCCCTGATGAGAAGATAAAATCAAGGAGTGTTTGTAGACACCATCATCAATCCCAAGGACACTCCAAGAGGAGGGAACACAGTAGTTCAAGCCCATCTCCTACCAGAGAGAATAGGAGATCTAGAGTGGATGAACTGAAGGGTGAAATGAACAAGATCAAACTGCCTACCTTTGATGGAGAGCACCAGAAGGAGGAAGATTTTGAGACATGGTTGCTTGGCATGAGGAAATATTTCCAACTATAGAATTAATCCTCACATGCGAAAGGAAGAATTGCAATGTATCAGCTGAGAGGAAAGGCATCCATGTGGTGGGATCAACTTGTGCAGGTGCAGCACATTAAAGAGAAAAATGTTACTTGGAAGTAATTCAAGAAGTATTTTGAAAAGAAATACTTGACTAAGAGATATTATAAAAGAAAGAAGAAAGATTTATTTGAACTCAAGCTAGGTAGCATGACCATTGATGAATATGAACGAAGATTTTTGAAATTGTTGAAGTATGTCCCTTTCATCAAAGATAAGACTATCAAAATTCAAAGGTATCTGAGTGGACTACCATCTTCCATCAGTGACAAGATCTAGTATTATGATCCTAAAACTATGGAAGAAACTATAAGCAGAGAAAAATGCCTATATCAGCAGCAAAGAGAAAAGCCCACTTTCTGGAAGGCTTGGGATGACAAGAAAAAGTTCAAGAAAGAGAAGAGACATAAGGGAAACAAGCCTCCCTTTTTCAAAAGCAGCCCTCAAGGACAGCCATATTTTAAAGAGCAGAGAATGGCAAAGGTAGGGGGACAAAGACCAAGGCAGACACCCATTCAATGTTGGGGCTCTCAGGGAGACCACAAGTATAGATATTGTCCCCATAAAAATAGAAAAATGAGAACTTTCCACAATGTTTGGCAAGAAGAAACAGTGGAAGACATGGGCAGTAGAATACCAAGAATCTATGCAGCCCTGGAAATCAAGCAAGTTGAGTTTCAATCACACATTATTGAAGTTGAAGGTATGATCAATAACCATGTCTTTACTATTTTAATTGATTCAGGGGCTAGTCATAGTTATATAGATCTCAAGATGGTGGAAAGTTTTCATTTTCCAAGAAACAAGCATGGAAAATCTTTGTTAGTGCAGTTGGCTACAGGAGCCAAAAAAAAAGTTATTGAGTTGGTTAAGTCATGTCTAGTGGACATGAACGGGATGAGCACAAGGGATGAATTGAACATCTTACCTTTAGGTTCCTATGATTGTCTAATTGGGATGGATTGGTTGGACCAGCACCATGCCATCTTAGACCATCATAACAAGGCATTCACTTGCCTAGATGAGGAAGGAAATTGGAGAACATTCCAAGGAATTCCCAGAGCAGTTTCTATCAAATAAATCTCTGTAATGCAGTTGAAGAAGTGCTAGAGGAAAGGTTGCCAAATATTTGCATCTCATATGGATGAAGCACCTAAGGATAAGGTGTCAAATATTGAAGACCATACAGTATTAAAATATTTTGAGCATGTATTCCAGGAGGTACCCGGACTACCCCCGAAGAGAGATATTGATTTCTCTATAAACTTGATGCCTGGAGAAGCTCCAGTGTCAATAACTCCTTACAGAATAAGTACACGAGTTGAAAGAACTCCAATTGCATCTTGAAGAAATTCTGAAGAAGGGGTATATACACCCAAGTGTGTCACCTTGGGGTGCCTTAGTCATGTTCATGAAGAAGAAATATGGGATGTTGAGATTGTGCATCGATTTTAGACAGTTGAACCAAGTGACTATTAAGAACAAGTATCATTTGCCAAGGATTGATGATATCTTTGATCAGTTGAAGGATGCCAAGATATTTTCAAAAATAGATCTCAGTTCAGGGTACCATTAAGTAAGGATAAGGATGAAGACATCAGCAAGACTATCTTTAGAACAAGGTATGGTCATTATGAATTCACAGTGGTACCATTTGGGTTATCAAATGCACCCGTTATTTTCATATGCCTAATGAATGGTGTATTCAAAGAATATCTAGACAAGTTTATCATAGTCTTTTTGGATGACATATTGGTGTATTCCAAGTCGTAGAAAGAGCATGAACATCATATGAGGATGGTGTTTCAAATACTAAGAGAGAACCAACTGTATTCCAAATTGAGAAAGTGCTCATTCTATCGAAAGCAAATCAATTATTTGGGGCATATTGTTTCAAAAGATGGGACAGTCATGTATCCTGAGAAGATAGAAACCATCAGAGAATGGTCAGTGTTGAAGAATGTGACAGAAGTGAGATTTTTTATGGGTATAGTTGGATATTATAGAAGGTTCATTGCATGGTTCTCAAGGATATCTCACCCCGTCACTTCCTTGCAAAGGAAGGAGAAGAAATTTCAATGGAGAATGGGTTTGTAATATGTTATGAGTCCAGAAAATTGAAAGAGCATGAAAATAACTATGCAACTCATTATTTGGAGTTGGTGGCCATTGTACAGGCTCTAAAGAAATGGAGACATTACCTCATGGGAAAGAGATTTGAACTGAGGACAGACCATAATGGTTTGAAGTATTTGTTTGATCAGCCAACCTTAAATTCTAGGAAGAGTAGATGGTTGGAATTCCTTTGTGAGTATGACTTTGATATCAAGCATATAAAAGGAAAGGAGAACAAAGTGGTTGATACATTTAGCAGAAGATTTCATGAACTACATGCTACAACCATTATCATGTATCAAACTGATATTAAAGGAAGAATTTTGGAAGCCACAAATGCATATTTGTAGTGCATGGAATTGGTGACAAAGCTACAACAAGGTAAGATGCTACAGAAAGTGGAAGACTATAAATTGGAAGCTGATGGAACACTCTTGTACAAAAACATAATTTATGTACCTAATTTCCAGGAATTGAGAATAATGATCTTGAAAGAAATGCATAATGTGCCTTATGTTGGGCACCCTAGATATCAAAAAATAGTGGTAGCAGTCAAGAACCATTACTTTTGTCTAGGTATGAAGAAAGAAATTACAGAATACATCGCCATATGTATGGAGTGTCAGAAGGTCAAGGTTGAGCATATGCACCCAGCTGGGTTTCTATAGCCTTTACCCATTCCTGAGTGGAAGTGGGAAGTGGTGACAATGGGTTTCATCACAGGATTACCCAGAACAAATAAGCAACATGATTCCATCATGGTGGTGGTGGATAAGCTTACGAACGTTGCCCATTTTATTCCATTGAAGACCACTCACAAGGAAGCTAATGTTGCCAATATCTATATCAAGGAAGTAGCATGATTGCACGGTATTCCCAAGACAATTGTGTCTGACAGAGACCCGAAATTTACCTCAAAGTTATAGAAGGGGTTACTCAAAGGGTTTGGAACGGATCTGAACTTCATCACTGCTTATCATCCTGAGTCTAATGGGTAGACAGAGAGGGTGAACCAAGTGATAGAAGATATGATAAGGATGTATGTGATGGACAAACCATATAAATGGGAAGACTACCTACACTTGATAGAATTTGCTTACAACAATGGGTATCAAGCATCATTGAAAATGATCCCATTTGAATCACTTTATGGCAGAAAGTGAAACACCCCAGTAAGTTGGGATAACCCAGTTGATAGGGCAATGGTTGGGCCAGATTTGTTCAAGGAAATGGAAGAGAAAATGTTGAGGATTAAGCAGAATTTAAAGGTTGCCCAAGACAAGAAAAAAAGTTATGCTAATAAGAACAGGACCCATAGGGATTTTAAAGTGGGTGACCATGTTTTCTTGAAAGTGAAAGCCAACAAAAGTTCCCTGAAGTTGGGAAACTGTTCCAAGTTGGAAGCCAGATATTGTGGACCATTTGAAATCCTAGAAAGGATTGGACCAGTTGCATATATGCTTGCATTTCTTGCATCCATGATTGTACATATGTGTTTCATGTTTCATTTCTTAAGAAATATATACCTTATCATAATCATGTGATTGATTGGAATGTGATTCAAGTGGAGCAAGAAGGTGCCTTGCAAGTGAATCTGGTGCGCATATTGGACAAGAAGAGAAAGAAGATTTGAAATCGAGCCATAGGGATTGTAAAGGTCCAGTGGACCTGGTACGGTCCTGAGGACGCGACATGGATCATGAGGATGTTATGCAGGAATAATACCCGCATCTTTTTAAAGATTTTGAAAATCTTGTTGATGTTATGTAAATGAGTTGCACTGAGGACAGTGCAAAAATAAGGGGAGGGGATTGTAATATCCCCAAGGACGAGCCCCGGTTGTATTTATGAAATATACTGATGTTTGTAGGTTGGTGAGCCAAGTGTTGATAAGTTGGTAGGATTATGTGTTATAGGTCACAAATCCTGGATGTTAAGGCCAATAAGCCTAATTTTTGTATATGTAATTATGCAAATGATTAATAAAAACTATACATCATTGTGTGTAAACCAACCATGAAGAAAGAGTGATGGGGGACAAATCTCCACCAGGTAGGGAAAGGGATGGGACTGAGAGGCTAGGAAAGAGGGCCTAAGCTAGAGGGATTAACCCAAGGGAATATTATAATATATTCCTGAATAAGGAAAATATTGAAGTGGGGAAAATTAAACCCAGTTATCCTAAGTTCATGGGAAAGGTGAAACGAATGAAAACTGGAGTGCATGCAGCTCCAAGAAGATAGGTGTCAAACTGGGCACATGCAATTAAAGCTGGATAGTCAACTCGTTGGAGGGGTTCGCTCCCCATTCTTCCATGCTCTACCTAACTCATTTGGCATCCATCGTCGACCTCTGTATCTAGTACCCACCTTTGGAATCCTAGGGGTGGTACTGGATTTATCTCCTGTGTCTCCTGTGAAACCCGACGCATTTTTATTCACCTGAGTCGTGTTGTGACTTAGCATTTGGTCGTTGTCGTTTTCAGTGTCCATGCCCATTTTTTGTTGTTTTCGTCACCCGTGTGTTAACCAAATGTTGTTGTTGTTGTTGTTGTTGTTGTTGTTGTTGTTCTCACCCTATTGGAACTGAGTTGAAGTGGTTGAAGAAGCGGGTTTGCAGGCCCGTGGTTGAAGGGGAAGGTTGCCAGGCCTGTGAGAAACTCTCTCCAAGTGAGAGAGTTTGTTGGGAAGTGATTTTATCCTCGATAGAGTCCAGCACCAGCTATGGAGCTCTGAGAATTCCTAATCCAGCCTATTGTCGAGACCCTGAAAGGGGAAGCGGAGCAGTCGATAGACTGTGGAATAGTGAAGGTGCATATTCCCGAGGTGGAATAGGCATGTGGGGAATGAGATTCCATGAGTAGTGGGCGTAAGAAGGCTCTTGAAGAGAATCCTTCCAGTTGTACTATGCAGATTCATGTAACCTCATCCTAGTCTAGGATTCCCTTTCCCTGAGTGGAGCTTAGTCCCATCTCGGGGGTGACCCACTACTGAGCATGATGAGTAGAGTGATCTAAGGCTGGGAGGTTTGTGGAAGGTCTGCACACAGTTGGTGGATCTCAATTAAAATATAAGTATTCATTCCATGTTCATTCACATGCTATATATGTATATATGTTGTTACAACTATGGTTTTGTCTGAATTACTGCATGTATGCTTTTACTGTAATTTTTGCATATGTTTTTGTATTAGTAGAATATGTTGTTTGTCTATGGTTTCAATTATAGGAAGATGATAATTGTTATCTCTACGAGATAGTGTGGTCGGGCCTGGGTGGTCGGGGGTGTCAAAACAAATTGGTATCAGAGCTAGTGTGTTGAAGATAAGGTATTTGGGTAGTGTTGCTCGGCAAAGGTGTAGAGGGCCAGGGACGTTACACGTTTTGTGTTTCATAATTTGCCTCCCTTATTGTCAGCTTCTACTCTAAGTGAATAATAATTCCAAGCTGCATAAGGTTATTGAATGATCCAGTGCTACTCAAATATTTTCTCATAGAAGAAATGTTGTCATCAAACATAGGGTCGTCATAAGCAACCTTTTATTCATTTGGTTCATGAATTTTAGATTGCAAGTTGTAGGTAAACAAATATTCTTTTATTTTTTTCCTTTTAGATGAACTAACTCCATGAGTGAACCTTTTGTTCATCAGAGTTTGAACATATTCCTTCTCTCCTTCTTAATATATTTGTAATTGGTGAGTATGAGTGGATACGTTTTGTAAAAACATATCTTAAATATTTGTGGTTACTTACTCACCATCATTCTATATTTCATTCCTTGAATTAGGACACAAAGAAATAGTTGTAGGATAATATTGTAGATCTTCCCATAAATGAATGTGATAAAAAATATCTATGTAAAGAGCATAGAAATTTTCAAGATTGAAGAATAGATCAATTTCTTCAACAAGAGTATCCATGCAGTTTGCAGTAGATTCAATTATTCCTTGATCTAGAACAATGAGAACTAGTACAGATTCAAGACAAGCACCCTTAAACTACCTACAATCCGAGCTAAAGAAATTTATAAAACTTGATGAAGATTCCCAAGTTTCTATAGTGGATAATTGCTTAAAAACAATGTCTTTGTTTTTCCTTTAATCTACCCATTTTCTACAATAAAAGATGTAGAATTTGTATTTTTTGGCATTAGTATATGAAACAAATTTTAGCAGCTTCAAAATTTACTTATTCATTGAACACATGCATGAAATAATTATTTAGAATATTTCCCTCTATTCATCCTTTGAAATCATATTGTAGATCACATGAGACCAAAAAATCAACTTGCTTAGTCTCTACAACTGAACTAATTTCTTTGTGATTTTGGGTGGTTGAATTTACATCATTCTCATTTTTTGTGTTCAGAGATGATTGAGACATGTGTTAATCTATAGTTTTCTACTATACAACTTTTGTATCATGAGAGTCATTTATTTCAAGCAAATTTCCATTACCAACATCTATATTTTGATTGCAAATCTGACCAATTTCAAGTTTTGATAACTTGATTTCATTGGGCACTTTGTTTTCAAATCCAAGGCAAGAGAAATAAGGAGAATGAGATGTGTGTAAATCCTATATTAAGGAGGCCCCCTCAATAGGGTTGAATAATATCATCTGAGAATCTTGAAATTCCAAGATCTTGGCCATATTAGTTGCAGACTTAGTTCGTGTAACATCCTCGTTACCAAACTGCTCTGATACCATTTTGTAACATCCCTTTTAGAAAACTACTTTGATACCAATATGTAACGTCCCCAACTTACTACTGAACAATGCTACTCCAAAATTTTGTGCGCAGATTCTACTCTATAACATTGGTCTATGCAGAATTACTTGAAGTAATGCGTTGGACCCCAAGTTGGTTGAGCCACACCAACTTTCCTCCTTTTACACAATTTATAACAACGGAAGTAACACAATACAATTGTGCATAATCATACTGAGAACACAACATTACTATGAGTGTAATCCACTACAACCATTCTGGTGTCACACCCCATTTATGTTTTGCTTGTGCGCACGAACTGCTTCCTTGTGTGCACAAGCGAATCCAGCCTCTTGTGCACATAGAGTATTTCCTTGCACGCATGACCAATATAAATTCACCTTAGAGACTCATGACCAATATTACAAGGTTAACTTAACAGGAATAACTAACAACAATTGTCTTACTCATGCACGACTACACATATTGAATATCAGCACCACTCTTACATGTGCAAGCAACGTTATACAGAATAACAACAATTACTTATATGCAACAACATACATGGGTCAACCCCATATTAAATATAGATAATTAAGCATAGAGTAAATAAGACAAGCACATAAAGACACTTATCTTTTATGAAAATTTGCCAACTACGTCCAGAACTCGGACGTTCCTCCCAACCATAGACTTTGTTTCTCATACAATTTCAGCAACAAGTCACCCCCGAGTTGGGTCTTAACTCCACGAGGGAAAAAATGGTTCCTAATGCCAGGTTAAGGTATGATAATCAACATAATTGTTCAGTCCAAGGATCTCACCATTGTAACTAGTCTCCAGTCTCTCATTCCCCACATGCATGTTACACCCAAGGAAGTGTGCCCCTTCTCTGCTCAACAGTCCCTCAGCTACCCCACTTCCCTTACAAGGTTCTAGCAACAGGTCAGAAAGGAAGTCTCAGAGACGTGAAACTAATGCCTAGCACACCAAGGAACAATTCCCAACAAAACTATAATCTGGAGGGAATGCTCACATGCCTTACAACTTGGCTCTTTGAAAAAAAATCTCTCACCTAGAGAGAATGCTCACGGGCCTGAAAACCCATCTCTTCCACAGAAAATATACTTTGGTTACAATACAGAAAAAACCATTTACAATATTTTCTGTACAGATAAGGTAATAGTTGTCCTTTCTCAGATGGTTCAACCCCTTCTTCCCATGAGAAATGAATGGCTTCCCCCTCAAGAATTATTTCTCCTCTAAAATACACTTAAGCCAGCAATATATAATGCATGCCTTAAAATAGACACTTGT
>ML781355.1:301274-320662 GCA_009831015.1 Picea engelmannii | reverse complement strand
AGAAACCCTAGATCAGTTCCAGCAAGCCAATTAAAGCAAAAGATATGTAAGTCACTGATGTAATAAGCCAAAGAGGTCCAAATCAACATACATGAGCTATCGACAGGGTCAAAACTTGAATTCAAAAATTTTCAAAAAATGTTCGCAGGCTAGTGTGGAGCACAGTGCGAGAAACTATGGTTCTCGCAGGCCACTTTGATGCAACATGCGAACTATCCGCACTGAAATGTATATGCAAGGTGTGAACAGTAAAGGTTCTCGCAGGCTACTAATGGGCACAGTGCGAGAATCCCTGAAACTAATGAAAAATTTGAAAGAGCAAGCAAAAAACAAATTGGCTTACAGACCCAGAAGATCTCTCAGGGTATCCTGAGGACTGAGAGACTAACAAATCAAAAGAAAAATGCAAACAGAGCAAATGGCCACAGAAAGTTCAAAAACCAAAAAGATAAAAGGGATAGTTCCCCAGCGGAGTCGCGAATTTTGTTATAGGATAAATCCGTAGGTGCGGACACTAACCGATCTCCCTAGATCCACCTGGTATCTAAAACAAAACACGACAGAATAATACACTTTCCCTAGATCTAGCCTATTGAATGAACTGAGAGATGAGGGCTATGGAAATACCTTATGAACTCTCTCCTTATGATCTTTTTTGTTCCAGACTTCGCTTCAATGCTCTCGTCCCATCCAGATCAGAACAAAACGAACCAATCGAAGTAAAGACAAGTTAAAGCATTCAATGACTAATCTATACATATGATCAAGGAATTATGTAATAAAGAGATATCATCTTTATGGGAAAGGGACATATTACTGTATTAATTCAATAGAAAGTGAAACTTACAACCTGATCCTTGATGTCATAGGTCTCCTTTCGATGGCTTCCAACTCTGACACACACACGTGCTCATGTATGAAGAAAGTCTACCACATGTGATGACCTTGTTGTTGTCTCTTGCTGCTGTAGCATCAATCCTCCATACAGTCTTGCACTAATCCTCTAATCAATCTCTTGCTAGCTTGCTTAACTTCTTATTCTTTTTCTTATTAACCCTTTCCATGAGCAATCCCCTCAATATATAGGAAGAGATAGATTAGTTACTTGGATAGGGAATGATCCAAAGATATCTGGAATGACAGTACTTGAGTAACCACTCGAAAGCCAACTCACCCTTCTAGAAGATTCCCTTCTAGAAGGTTCGAGATCTTTATCTATTTCCTTTGTAAGAGCATGTTCGCACCCTAATCATGAGTACAGTGCGAGAAGTTCGCACCCCAGCTTAAGGCAGACTGCGAGAAACTTTCATTCCCGCGGGTGAATGTATAAGCAACCTGCGAACATGTTTCAAAGTGTGAACTCTGGAAGAAGACAATTGTAACTTTTCTCAGGAAAGTGTTCTTGATAAAGAGCTTGATCTTCCATCATCATGATAGCATCATGACATCATCACAATGACCAAATTTGTGGATAACACCTAGGTATAACACACCATGTGGATATAATCAAGGAAACAAAGGAGGCTTCAGAGGAGGAAGTCATGGAGGAAGAAGCTTTGGAGGAGGTCGAGGACCAGTAGTGTGTCATAACTGTCAAACACCAAGGAACTATGCAAGAGACTTCCCAAAACCACATGTGATATGTATGTATTGTCGCGTAGTATACCATGAAACATAGGATTTCCAACACTGTTGATAAAAATATAGGACAAGAGGAACCAGACTAATGAAAACGTACAATGGATCGGGGTGGAAAAAAAAAAAGAAGACGGGAAGAAGATTAACATAGTGACTAGAGGTGGAGCTAAGATAGGAGAAGATGAAACCAAGAAGGATCGGGATGAATACCAATGGGTCAAGAAGAATACAATACCAAAGTAGAAGTTTGATGTGCACAAGGAGAAAGAGATATTCAAAGAAGCTAAACAATAAATCTTGAAGGAAAATATTACGTCCACTTCAGGAATGAAGCCAGTAGATGAGATACCCGTCTATGATATTCCCTCGTTATTTGATCAACCCAATCAAAATCGGTCTTCAGAACAAGTAAGTGACTTAAGAAACTTTTTTTGAGCTTGTGTCAAATTGTCGAGTGATAAAAATTCCTTACAAGTACTACAGAGTTTGTTAGAAAAGTGTAATCCCGAGGAAGAAGGGGTAAAGAGGGTAAATAAGGTCTAGAAGAAGAGAAGAACCAGTACAGAATTCAGATTGAATGCTAACATATGATATTTCAATATGGGGAATATTATACTAGACTTAAGATCTGAAGTTAATGTCCTACCAAAGAAAACTTGGGAAGCTATGGGAAAACCACAATTAGGGTATTCACCTATTCAATTGAAGTTGACCAATCAACACATAGTGATGCCAATAGGAAGGTTGAAGGGGATTCCAGTTGATATAGATGGTGTGTGCACCATGGATGACTTTGAATTCATAGACATAGTGTACAATACTTCACCATATCTATCATTGTTGGGCTTGGATTGGGCCTTTGATAACCGGGATATTATTAATTTGAAGACAAGGAAGATGATATTTGAGTTTGGAGAATACAAATTTATTGCGCCACTGGATCCCTTAGAAGGAGGAAGGTATATGGAAAATGTTGTTGATATTATGGTAGTTGTGGGAGGTATTAACCTCCATGTGTAATATTTGTCTAGAATAGAATATTTTGGAAGTAATAGAAACCCTAAATAGATGTGTATAAACCCTAGAAGACAAGTCGGCTCAGTAAAAGAATTAATATTAAAGTATTAGATTCTAAAAGGACAAGTCGGCCCAGATAAGTGACAAGAACCACTATAAATAAGAGATGGTCTAGCTCATTTGTACACACACACTTCACACACTCTCTCAATTAAGTTTGGCGCAAGTTTGGAGCTACAGCTGCAAAGATAGAAGGTGAATCTTTTGGGATGGTTCTTGGTCTCTCTCTCTAGTGCCATATAGCCTAATATGCATGCCCTATCCTATAGTATCTCTTGGTGGTATTCTTGGTGATGGTTCTTGGTAGTATTCTTGGTAAGTGCAACTAAAACTATTGCAACTGAGTATTTTTCTTGTTATGTGGCTTTGGGAATTTATGTTTGGTGCGCTATCTTTTCATAAATATGAGTTGTCTTGGTTATTTGTTGGTTCTAATGTTGCTTCCAGAATCATTCTATCTAAAAAAGGTTATGGTACTTGGGGGTAGTTGCATGCCTATGGTTGGGTGACAATAGTGATATTTTCTATGGTAAAATGAGCACATCTCTTTAATTCTAATAGGTTATGGGCCCACACCACCTTCAAAGACACTCTAACCACTAGAAGGTAGTGCGGTAATTCTTTTTTAAGCTCGTTGTGGCACCAATTATAGTTGCAACTAGGTTTTCTGATTATGCAGTTGCAGCAAACCCTAACCCTTGTGTTCAGGAACTTCTGATGAAGCGTTTGACCTAATTCCTTTACATCCTAGTGTGCCCTAGCCTAGCGCACATCTTGGTACCATCAGCTAGAAAAAACGTCAGGTTTGATTTTTTTGTCAAAGTAAAAGTCAAATGTTGACTTCTGGTCAAATTGATTTTGTGGTCAAAGATGAAATTTTAGAGTTTCTAGATTGTTCTAATCATTGAATCTTCTTCTAATATCTTTCTTTCAAGATGGTATCTAGTTTAAGATAGGAAGACATGTTGGACGTTGCTACAAGACTTCAAAGGTATGCACTTGTATATGTTATCCAAGTTATATCATCCAGCAAAACATGAGTGTGTTTGCAGGGAAAGTACTAGAGACCTTGTCCAAGTTGTAATCGTGGATTCAGTGCATTCAGAGGAATAAGCACACCCTCCATAGCAATTGAGTCTTCAAGTTCCAGGTTTGATTAAATTGTTAAGCTTCCAATTTGTATATATTAAGGGTGATAGTTGCTACATTACAAATTGTGAAAGTAGTCTTTGAAAGGTTCTATTACTGCTAGATATAATGAATACTTGATGGCATGTGAATACCATTGATATAGATGCTTATTGCAAAATGAACTAACATCTCCTCTAGAGAGATATTTCTTGTTTTCTCTCTGGTGGGTCACCTTCGTAACTCTATGATGACTAGCATCCTTGTTACCATAGATATGTTTTTAGGAAAATGCTATTGGAAATATTTTTTCTCTTTTTGTTCTTCTTTCGAGCAGGTCACAAGAGATAGCTCTGAGAAGGAGCTACTGTGACAGTTGCAAACATGCAGCAGATGAATCCATCAAGTGGTGAGGTAGGTGATCTCATTAAGTACCAATTCTAATGGAAGCATGGAAATAAAAAAGGAGTTTTGGACATCATTCACTCAGATGTGTGTGGATCAATGTCTAAGTGGAAGATAAATATCTTGAGGTCCGATAATGGAGGAGACTACACCTCCAAGAAGCTCGTTGCCTCTTTGTAAAACAGACGATATTAGGAGGGAGCTAATTGTCCCTTAGAATGATGTGGCAGAAAGAAACAATCGTTCCATTGAAGAATTTGTTAAGGCAATGATGAATGACCATAATCTATCCATGTTTCTATGGGGAAAAGAAGTTATGGCAGTCGTATATGTTTAGAATAGAATTCCTCATAATATATTGAAGAACATGACTCCAAAAGAAGCTTTCTTCGAAAAAGAAGCCAAGTGTTGAACACTTGAGGATCTTTGACTACCAGTTAAGCAAAAGGAATGGAAGATGGAAGCATTGATAGATACAAGGCGATATTCAGGGATATAGGGTTCTCCTAGAAGGAGGGAGAAGACTATGATGACAACTTGTTCCAGTACCCAGATATACCTCTACCTGAGCCATTATATTTCTTGCAGCATCCATGGGTTGGAGTTTACATCAGATGGATGTAAATATTGCTCTTCTCAGCAAAGTAATTGAAGAAGAAGCATATGTAGAGAAACCTCAAGGTTTTGAGGTATACAAGAAAGAGACCCATGTGTGCATATGGAAGAAGACCTTGTATGGAGTCAAGCAACTTGGTGCAGAGCCTCTCATGTACAAGAGAAGCGTGGTGAAAATTTTCTATGACAAAGGAAGTGTATTGAAATGGTTCTTCAGAAGTCTGGTATAATGCATTACAAATCCATGGCAAACTCCCATGATGACAAATCTAAAGAAGTTGAGAGACTCTGATCTAGTAGACCCGTCCCTGTATCAACAATCGAATGGCTCATTGATGTATTTGGAGAAAATACTCAGCCAGATATTTGTTTTGTTGTGAAAATAGTTCCAGGTGGAACCTAGCCATGAAAATTGAATAATTGCAAAGAATGCCTTAAAATGTCTCCGTGGACGTTTGAGTCATGAGATACAATTGCTTGGATTTATTGTTTCAAATTGGGTAGGGAGTGCAGATAACAGAAGAAGTGCTTCTTGATATGTTTCAGTTTGATATTTTCCATGATATCATGGGCTAGAAAAAAATTGAATATTGTTGCACTCAGCACTATAGAAGAAGAATATTTTGCATCTTGTGATGCTTGTACGGAAGAAATATGGCTCTGTAAGTTGGTTTTCTTTATTGTCTAACTAGGTGATGGATTCGGCTGTGATATATTGTGATAATAAGAGTTGTGTGAAGATTTCAAGAGAACCTAGTGTTCCATGACAGGTCAAAGCACATTGATATC
Source organism: Picea engelmannii (assembly GCA_009831015.1). NCBI lineage: Eukaryota > Viridiplantae > Streptophyta > Pinopsida > Pinales > Pinaceae > Picea > Picea engelmannii. The sequence goes on along the minus strand of ML781355.1, from coordinate 315,010 downwards.
AAGTATTATTTTTTTCGTGATAGAGTCCATAGGGGAGAAGTGGTTCTCCAATATATCTCCACAGATGAGCATATAGTAGATATTTTGGTAAATCTTTTGTGCAAGATGAAAAGTTTGCGTACTTAAGGGAAAACATGGGACTTGTGGAGATGACTTCATTATTGGAAAGGGAAGTGATTACTCCCAGGTTGGGACGGAGCACTTATATGCTATTATTTTATGGACAGTCATTTTCCAGTTTGGAAAATGGTCCAGGTTGGGCTATCACTTTCCAGTCTGGAAAGTGGTCCAAGATTTATGACGAATATTTATTTTCCAATTCATAAAATGGTCCAGAGAGGAAAGTCATTTTCATAACGAAAATGGTCTGCTACATTATTGATGTACCATAGACAGTGATTCCCCTTGTGGCCAGTGTGGGTGAATGGTCTAGGACATTGATTCTCCATGGTAGTCACTCTGAGTAGTGGTCAAGCAGAATGGTCCACCTCTTCGGGCAATCATTCTTTCGAAGTTCACAATTGCGAGTAGTTTCGAATAATGGTCTGATGTAGGAGGTTGGTGCAGGACAGTCATTTCCATAGGAAATGGTCCAAACAGTCATTCCCTAGGGAAGACTCATTCTCTCTAGGTTTCACTATGATTAGTGTCGGAAGAATGGCCCAATTAGGTTGAATGGTCTAGGTTCAACAATTAGGGGCAGTCATTCCCTAGGGTAGACTCATTCTCTCCAGGTTGCATTGTGATTAGTGCTCTAAGAATGGCCCAATTAGGTGAATGGTCCAGGTTCAAAAATCAAGGACAATTATTCTTCTATGCTTGGGAAGGATAGTATAGATATCCCATGGCTGATGTTTAACTCTCCAAGGGCATATTCTCTTCTAGATCTCACAGATGTGAGTGGAAGAGTGGCTTGGATGACTCAATTCGTATCATGACATTGTTGATATCAAATGATATGATTATTGTGGATATTTTATGTCTCTGGATAGTAGTTGTATGTTATTGTGGTGGATGTGCTCCACTGGTAGTGACTGTGTGTCACTGGTTAGTAGTTGTGTGCTACTAAGAGTGGTTGTGTACCATTGGATAGTAGTTGTGTACAACTATGGATAGACACAGTTGTGTTCTATTGGATGGCATTGGTTTGATTTCCATGGAGACTACCACTAGTGTTGGAGATGATTCCCAGCTAGATGGATAGTGAGATGATGCAAAGGCATTGATCTAGATCATGCGAGTACAACTTAGAGATGGTGCATTGACACCATGTTAGTACGGCTTAGAGATGATGTAGATGGTACTCCACATCATGCTAGATATGATCATGTTAGTACATATTAGATATGATGAAAAGCATCATGCTAGTACAACTTAGATATGATAATACAACTTAGATATTATGCAGTGGAGATGATGGTTCTTGGAGCCATTAAGGACTTTCAACATCTATTCATATAGTCATTCTTCTAGGACGTAGGTCTGGATTAGAATAATGGTCCTTGTATCGCTCTTTTGAGTGAGTGACATATTAAGCATCATGCATGATTACTGAGATGGAATATGGCCTCGATATATGATTCAATTGATGTTATCAGATGATATTCATAGTGGTGATGATGCTCGTGAATTGATATACGTGATCATGAGATAGCATGTGTGGCTATGACGATGCTACATATTAATAACTCCCTGGTAAGGAGGGAGTGTTGATATTATGGTAGTTGCAGGAGGTATTAACCTCCATGTGTAACCTTTGGCTAGAATAGAATATTTCAGAAGCAGGAGAAACCCTAAACAGAGGTGTAGAAACCCTAGAAGACAAGTCAGCTCAATAAAAGAATTAATATTAAAGTATTAGATTCTAAAAGGACAAGTCAGTGCAGAAAAGTGACAAGAACCACTATAACTAAGAGAAGATATAGCTCATTTGTACACAAACACTTCACACACTCTCTCAATCAAGTTTGGCACAAGTTTGGAGCTGCAGCTGCAAAGATGGAAGGTGAATCTTCTGGGATAGTTCTTGGTCTCTCTATCTAGTGCCATATAGCCTAAGATGTGTACCCTATCCTCTATTATCTCTTGGTGGTGTTCTTGGTGATGGTTCTTGGTGGTATTTTTGGTAAGTGCAACTGCAACTATTGCAGCTAAGTATTTTTCTTGTTATGTGGCTTTGGGATTTTCTGTTTGGTGAGTTATCTTTGGAGAAAGATGAGCTCTCTTGGTTATCAGTTGGTTCTAGTGTTGCTTCTAGAATCATTCTATCTAGAAAAGGTTGTGGTTCTTGGGGGTGGTTGCATGCCTATGGTTGTGTGACAATAGTGATATTGTCTACGGTAAAATGAGAAATACATTTAATTATAATAATTGTGACGGATAATATTCTTATAGAAGATGTGAATCAACTATATAGGACTATTGTGCACGAATAAGATTATATCAACCCAACTGCATATGGCATGCTCAGTTGTAGGAGTATTAGTTCTTGTGCTTCAGAATTTGACACAAGATTGGAAAACTGGCAACAACGATTACATGAATTATCTACCAGGAGATGTGCCAGAATGACGCGTGCATTGAGATGGGTTGGTATAGAGGTAAGAGAACCTCCCACTTTTTATGGATTGAATGATTTAGAAGATTTTTTTATGAAATATGAGATATAAGTTATGGAAAACAAGATATTTCCAGCATTAGACATTTCTTTAAATTCTACACCTGCAATATGGTGGGGAACACACGAGGAAAAATTCAACAATTGGTTCTAGTGCAAAAGGTTACTGTGCATCAGATTTGGCGTAGAGCAGGAACCCAAATATGAGGAGAAATATAAAGGATTTGGACAACCCCAAGAGCATGTAGAGAAGTGTATATTTCATTGGAGATTAGTACCACAAGAAGAATGGCCACACCATTTTATTCACACACTAGACGACATTCCGAAGAAATGGTACATAGAATAAGAATAGGGCAGAGAAACTGCCAACTGGGAACAAATACAACAGAGCTTTGTAGTTACATTTTCCTTTGAACATGAAAGTCCAGAGATGGATACAACGCTGAAAGTGGTAAGAGATGGGATATTTGAAGAACCAGAGTTTGACATAATTCCAACATCTCAGAGACAGGCTAGTCAAACAGTCAAACAATTGCTACATTGTTATAATGTAGTAGAAGCAGAAGAACTTGAAGAATATAATCTATGCAATATCCAGATCCCCAAAGTAGAAGGTCCCAAGATGGACTCAGAATATTATGTTGCACCTTTAAAGATTAAGAAGGTCAACATTGGAACTGCAGATAACCCAAAGATGGCTAGTATTGGAGACTATTGGGATCATCAGACAGTAGAAAGGATCACATAATTACTTCGCGAGTACAATGACTTATTTCCAACAACATTTTCATAGATGACGGGGCTAGCAGGAGAGCTAGGAGAGATAAAAATCCCATTGAAACCAGAGGCAAGACCTATCAGACAGAGGTCGTATAGATTAAATCCAATATACAAAGAGAAGGTAAAGATACAAATTGACAAGATGCTAGAAGTTGGTGTTATAGAACCTGTAGAAGAGTCAAAATGGATCAGTCCCATGGTGGTGCAAGAAAAGAAGAAAGGAGGGATCAGGATTTGTGTATATTTGAGAAAGTTGAATGATGCTTACCTACATGATCCCTTTCCTACCCCTTTTACAGACAAAGTTTTGTAAAATGTAGGGGTCAAGAAACTTATTCTTTTACAGATGGATTTGCAGGTTATCATTAGATAAGGATTGCGCCAAAAGATAGACACAAGACAACATTTTCTACAGAGTGGGGATCATTTCAGTATACAATTATGTCATTTGGTTTGAAGAATGCACCAGCCAATTTTTCAAGGGTAGTAGTAGCATCTTTTAAGGACTTTATTCATAAATTTTTGGAGGTTTACTTGGATGACTGGACAGTGTTCAATTTGTTGAAAGATTATGTTGTGGTATTAAGGTTGATGTTGGATAGATGTAGATAGTGTCATATCTCACTAAATATTAAGAAGTGTATTTTCAGCGCACCTTTTGGCATTTTATTAGGACATGTGGTGTGTAAACAAGGTCTGTTGGTTGATCTTGCCAAAATTGTTGTCGTAGTTAACTTACCACCACCAAAGTCGGTGCACCAGTTGAAGAGTACATCAGGCCATATAGGGTATTACAGAAACTTTATCAGGGGATATGCATAGATCACTACAGCAATGGATAAGTTTATGAATAAGGATACCAGGTACTAATGGAATGAGGAATGCCAGAAAAGCCTGGATATTTTGAAGATGAAGATGGTTACTGCGCCAATTTTAGCATTTCCGGAATGGGATAAATAATTTCATGTGCATGTAGATGCATATGCAATTGAATTAGAAGCGGTATTAACACAACCAAGAGAAGGTGATATAGATCACCCTATTCCATTTGCAAGCAGAAAGTTATCAGATTCATAACATAACTACAACACTATAGAAAGAGAAGGATTAGCAATGGTGTATGCTTTGCATAAATACAGACATTACTTGTTGGGAAATCAATTTAAGATGTTTACATATCATTCAATTCTCAGATACTTAATTAATAAGCCATTGTTGGGGGAAAGGATATGAAAATGGTTGCTACTATTTCAAGAATTTGACTTTGAATTTGTGGTGAAGCCTCAAAGATTGAATGTAGGACCGGATCACTTATCAAGGATAACAAATGGAGAAGAGCCTAGTAACTTGGAAGATAACTTTCCAAATGCAAAATTGTTTTCAGTACAAATTGCAGATGAATATTTTGTTGACATTATTGAGTTTTTGAGTACAGGATTTGCAACAAGAGAATTTACAACTGCGCATAAGAAAAATTTGGTAGTCAAAGCTTCAAATTATCAGTTGATTGTAGGTCATTTATAAAAACTTGGAGCAAATAGCATCTTGAGGAGATGTGTGATGGAGCATGAAAGACAAATTATTTTGGCAGAAGCACATGAAGGAATTGCAAGAGGACGCTATGCAAGCAAAGCAACCACAAGGGATTATGGTGGCCCACAGTTCATAAGGATTCAAAGGAATACTATCAGAAGTTAGATGTTTGTCAAAGAGTTGGGAATCCATCCAGAAGGGATGAGATGCCACTAAAACCCCAGGTTACTTTACAAGTGTTCGATAAATGGGAAATAGATTTTGTAGGTCCAATTAATCAACCAGCAAGAGGATTAGGAGCCAAATACATTATTACATCGACAAAATACTTAACCAAATGGGCAAAGGCAGCACCAGTAAAATATTGCAGCGCAGAGACTGCAACACACTTTTTATTTAAGAATGTAGTAACAATATTTGGATGTCCAAGGATATTGATGAGTGGTCAGGGAACCCACTTCATCAACAGTACAATTGAGGCAATGCTTGAATATTTTAAGATATACCACAAGAAGAGTATTCCTTACCACCCTCAAGCAAATGGAATAACAGAATCCTTGAACAAAATTTTGGAGAATGATTTTACAAAGATTTGCAATGTAAACAAAGATGATTGGGATTTGAAGGTACCCGCGGTACTTTGGCCTTATAGAACTACCAACAATAAATTAATAGGACAAACACCCTTTATATTGGTGTATGGACAGGAGGCAGTAGTTCCCTTAGATTATTTGCTACCAATTCTGCACATTGCAACAATCATAGACATGACAGAAAATGGCACAGTGCAGGAAAGATTGACTCAACTCGTGGAATTAGAAGAAGACAAAATCATGGCAGGTTTCCATCAAGAGGTACAAAAGGCAAAGGATAAAGAATGGCATGGCATACATATAAAGAAGAATAAGCTTAACAAAGGAGATATGGTTCTCCTTTATGATAGTAAATACTTACAGCACCTAGGGAAGCTCAAAATGAATTGGCTAGGGCCATATCAGATAAAGTCTATAATAGATGGAGGTGTTGTAAAACTGCAAGACTTAATAGGAAAGGAAGTTCAAGGAATGGTGAATGGTATTCGACTGAAACTGTATAGGGATAGTCAACCTACTAACCCTCAATAGTTGTAGCGCAACAAGTAGACTTGTACATATTGTAAATAGTAGGAGCTAAAAGAAGATAAAGGAATATAAAAACTAAAAAGAAGTAATTAGGAGGAATAATTAATTCAGGTATGACATCGCAAATCAATTACTGCGACATATTTTGGAATGTTGCATGCAAGAAATTTAGACACTGTGCAAATGACCGGAAAAAGGTGAAAAAGAAGACAAAACATTAATGATTGGGTCTATAAAAGGGGAAAATCACATGCAAGTTTGACACTTAGCGAAGTTTGAGCAACCGAGAAATTTTGACCATGAGCAAAGGGTGAGTGAGCAAGAGGAGGAATCAATCGATCGTGTGCAATACTAACTAGATGCAACCCCCGAGAGTTGGAGCTCCTAGCCAATTTGTGCGAGCAACCCGACAGCTGGGTAGGAAGAAGGAACGAATGGAAGAACCAGAGAATTTTATGGAGATGGAGGACATAACAACATATGAGACTAAATCAATCAGTCCCACCAAAGTAGAGGAAGAAATATCAACAGCGGAACAAGTGCAAGTGGGTCCAAGCACAGGAAACCCTAATGGCAACGCGAACCCTAGTTCCGAAAAACCCACAGAAAAGGACAAACATAAACTCGGAGAAGAAATCAAGGGACATCAGGAAAAGGAGGGAGACGAAGAAGAAGAACCCAAGGATGAAGCCACAAATGAAAACCTAGAAGTGGTTCAAAAGAGGAAAGCACCAAGCTCGAGGGGAATTACATTACACCATGTTTCTAACGTTGTAGTCGCAGTAGAAGACATGTTAGGGAAGGTGTTGAAGCTGAAGTATGTGGACCACAACATAACCGACACAGTGAAGTTTCTTGCATAATTTATGCAGGAATCATACTTGGAGGACAGGGGGGAGGTAGGACACCTAGGGAAACCTATTCTGGAGCTCGCGCGGTGGGTTACAAGTCTCTACAATTCGAGCGTGATGAATCTATTGGAGATTTCACATTTTGGGCATGGTAAAAAAGTGGGACTATGTATAAAACAATTATTGGCCAAGGTACATGGAGGTATTTTGTGGATGGACGGGTCAGTCCCCATCTATGTGTACCTCATAACAAAGATCACAGAGCTGCCTACTAGTGGGTTAAAGCCATAGGATTATCTGGACAATAATCCCAGAGATAAAGAGATTGCAGAGGAAGTGAAAACCTAGTTCGGGACAAACAGGGGAACCTGAGGACTCATCACCAAAGACATTAACGATCAGGAAACAAAGTTTTCTACAAAATTGATGGCCTACAAATTGTTGAGAAAGTGCAGAAAATAAGAAGCCCCAGTAGGAGTGATAGAAATAGTTGCACAGTGTGCAAAGGGCGTCATATTTAGCTGGGCATCATACCTATTGAACCAATTTCTGGTAGATTGTCAAGATTCCCAGGATAATGGAATGAAATTCCATTACTCCTAGTTACTAATTCCGATAGCATTGGTGGGCTGAAAGGAGCCCAAGTTTTCATCTTTTCTAGACAGGAAGGGAAAGTGTTATGCAGTGCACTACGAAAATGTATGACAAGCAAAGGACCCCAAGAACTAGCAAGCTAACAACGTGGTATTCTCCATGTTCTTGGAGGGTATGCAACAAAAGAAATCCAATTTCTAGTGGATCCCATTGTAAGTGGTGCAAGAGAATGAAGGCATTGCAAAGTTTAAAGAATCAAGACATCATTTATGGATCTAGGCCACCAGGGACCCAAAGAAGAAGTGGTTGGAAATGAGATATTGCACATCAAGGGAAGAGGTAGATTGGATTGTGAAAGATTGGTTTGCACAGTGAAAAGTGCAAGCAATAAAGAAAGGATCCAAACCTAAGGAGACAACAGAGGAAGGAACATTGAAAAAGACAAGCAATCCAGTTGAAAATACTAGGAAGGTTGTAGAGCACAACCAAGCTTCAGGAAGCAGCGTAGACAAAAAAAATACTAGGCAAAAAGAGATAGTATCAAGAGTAGAGGTCAAAGGAGATGGCGAGAAGAATAGTTTGTGGCCGCAGGAAGTAAAGGATGGGGAGACAGTAAAAATGAAAATTGAGGCACAGAGCTCAACCCCAACTAAGAAGAGAATGGGAGAGCACGAGGTAGGAATCAAGAAAAAGATGAAGTACCATAAAAATCCTCCAGTGATCACGATCACAGAGGATGATGTCAAGTTGGTAGTAGACAAAGTCCAAGACAGAGGAGAGGATGTAGTACGTGCAACAGAGGTGCAAAGGGAGGAGACCATGGAAAAATTGGTATATGTACACGACATCTTGCAAAGACTGTAAATCAATACATCGCATCATCCAGTAGAGCAGCAAGTAGAAAAAGAACATGAAACATCAGCACAGAAGGAATACGAAGAGACTGTGGAGACAATAGTAGCAAGTAATGATAGATTCACAGTCACACAAGACATGTTGTAGATGGATGAAAAGACAGTACAGAAAACATTGAAGGATGTGGATCATATGGAGTTGATCATGGTGAAAATACCCACAAAATCCTTATATGGACAGCAAGCAAGTGTAATGCAGGAAGTGCAATATAGAGCGAGAGTGGATGCCTCCAATCTAGCAATCAGCCACGAGGTGAAGGAGATTATGCAAGTAACATGTGAGAAAATCATGTTGGAAAAGGAGGAAGAGAAGCAGTGCACCGCAATCTGTAGAAGTAGCTCATAGAGCTATACAGGAGTATACCCGACTGTGTGAAGGCACAGGAGGTTACAACAAAAGTGAAGACCCAACAAATTGTGTCGACCATGGAGAGGTACAAGAAATAAATAGCGTAGCTAACATATATTTTAACTCTGAGCACACCTGCAGTAGTGTGAGAGAAGAGAGAACAAGAGGATATTGTGCATGTAGAGAGTATAGTGAATGAGGTGAAAGAAGTGGCAGAACTGTATAACAAGACTGCACAGATGTGGACAAGCCTAGAAGAGGATGAAAAGATACAATAATTGGAGCATAAGGAGGAAAAATTGAACATGGTGGTTCAGGACTTGAAGAAAAGATAGAAAACCATGGAAATCTCCCTTAGAATGAAGGCATTGTAGGAATTAAAGAACTTGCAAGAAGACATAAAGACTGTGCAGGAGCAAAAACAAGCTAGGCAGGCTCAGTTGGAGCCATTTCAGCAATAAGAAGAGGGGATGATCGACGATCTCCAAGAAAAGAAGGGAAAATGTGAACAGGCACTCATTGAAAGAAGAGAAGTGTTAGGAGAGCACATTACAATGCGAGGTTTGGAGATATTAGTAGGGAAGAGTGCATAGGCCAAAGAAAAAGTGACAAAATTATCAAAGAAGTTTCACGTGGTAGAGGTAGCACTCCAGAAGGTGCATTAAGGCTAACGTGGATCAGGACGATCCACATGGTAGTGTTGGGAGCCTGTTGGAGTAGGAAGGTTTGGAGAACAGTGCAGCAAGTGAAGCAGAACAATGTGCCACATTTTGAGGAAAAGCAGCGTGTGTGGCAAAATTTGCGGAAATTTGACACAAAAGTCGACAAACCTAGCCTAGTTAGGGTTAGGGTTTTGGGATGGATTGTAATGGTTTCTAACCCATTTTTGTAATATAAATAAGGGGTATGAGGTAGATTAGGATATGGTCGGAGAATTGTCTATGGTCAAGTAGTTAGAGAGTTAGTGCAACAAATCTGTTTTGGAGAACCTTTTTTGGAGTTTTTGGGATTGGAAGTTCGTTTTGATAGTTGTAGAGCTCAAATGAAGTAGAAGTAGTTGAGGGTCAGGTTGCAAGTAGTAGATCTTGGTGCGATCCTAGCCCACCTCACTACTCACTAATTTGATGTAATTCACGCTGCGCTTTTTCATGAATAAGAATAAAGAAGCAGGAGATATTTATGGAAGTATCCCTAGGGGGGGTGAACCATGGTAAACCCATGTGTGCAATGTGTTTTGGTGTGTTATTATTTCTGCAATGTCTTTGAATGGTTAGATAGATGAATGGATTATTTACTTACAGAGCGCACTAGATTAAATATGCAAATGAATGAATGAATAATTGAATGAATGGATCTAATGAATAGTACAATAGAATGCATGGTTAAGTAGACAGAAGAAGTAGGAAAGAACATCCCCCAATCCCTTCCATGACTGCAAACATTTGCATCCTGCAGTCCCCCATAAACCATCTCGGGTGAGACTACATTGTGCACTATGTGCACAGTGTAACCTTATGGTTTACCAAAAGGGTCGATGATGATAAGGGTTTTGTTGGAGAACTAAGGTATAACTCAGGTCAACCCATAAGTCCAATAGGGGACCTCCCATAGTGTTTTACATGCCTATGGAATTTTATAAACTTAGACTAATTTATCCCACATGCATCATGGGAATTGTTCTCCTCTTACTCTCTCATATATAATTGAGGTGAAGGAGGCCCTTTAATAATTCAACTGAGTGTGATGCAAATATTATTGGGAATGAAGCGTAGCCAACATCTATTTATTTTCATAGATAAGATACCCTATTCTGATAGTTTGTTTTCTACAATGTTTTCCTATCTTATTCATTAATAGAAGTTGGGTTTCAATGTATTTTTGTGTTCTCTACTATATAATTTTTTCTCATCTCGTTCTCATCATAATCAAGATCATTTATCCATGTAGCTCATCCACCCCAATCCTTCTCTTATGCTTTCTGATAGGAGATGGACTTGAGCTACTGCGCGCTTTCCTAAATGAATGCTTTGGTGAGTGGTGATGATGCATATCAGCACTTCTTATTTCTCTTTTCTTCTCATCATGAGACCTGCAACTTCTTTATCTACTCAAGTATGTCTCCTTATCCATTTTCTCTTCTATTTTGTCCAATCTTTGCATCAACTTTATATTGAAGTCATCTTGTTTCTCCTTAGCTTTAAGCCTTTCATTGTTGACTTTATAGATTTGGACATCCTTTTGTGGTCCCTTTATGGTTTCTACCAAGTTTATGCAGTCCTCCTTGGATTATGTAGCATCATCACCCAATTTGACATACAAATCCCTGAATTCATCATCATGATTGTAAGTTCTCTACCCATATTCCATGCCTTTTGACTTTCTGTGTTGATTCAGTCTTGCTCTAATCATTGTTAATTCTGCAAAATGTGCAGGCAATAACATTTGTTAGAAAAATTCACACAACAACTTCATGAAAAATCTACACCATTTTGTGAGAATCCTTTCTTCTGATTTCCTAGGTGAATAATTGGAATCCCTTGTCCAAAAAGTTCCAAATGACTACTCCCTTGCGCAATTCTGATTCTTTCATAGTATATCATGGTCATGTGGAATTCATCCAAATACCCTTTTACTCTTTATTTATTCCTTCTGAAGCTCGACCGCGCACTGGAATTCAACACGTACGAATGCATGATGTCAATATTTCACATATACACAATATATCAGTATTACGTGTTATAACCCTATGTTTCATAAGATCACCTGGTGATTATTGTCCCTTCTTCTAGTTACATTATGTTGTAAATAATATTTTTATTCTACAAATGATTTACAAAATAAAAAGAAAAAGAAGGAAAGAAAAGAAAAAGAAATGAAAGAAAGAAAATACAAAAAATCAAAAGAGGGTATAAAAAACAAAAAAGAAAATGATAAAAACCCCATGGAATAATTCGGCTTGATTCATATTGTCCAATCATGATCAAGCCCTTTCGATTTATGCAAATAGGATAGTGAATAAACTTGGCTAAACAGTCTAATCTTAGCCAAGTTAGATAGGTTAGTGAATAAGTTTGATCAAACAGTTTAAGCTTGGTCAATTGTACTAGGTTAGAGTAATTTTTAACCCAACAGTTTAATCTAGGTTAAGGTGCTAGTTAATTAGAATATGATATAGGTTATAATGTCTTATTTCAATAAATTGGTGAAAGATTTATCAAATGCCTTTGATTTGAGTTAAAATGGTGTATTTTTTACCCCTTGGTGAAAAAATGAAGAAAGGGTAAGCCGCAAAAACCCATAAAATGCTTATATCCTAAGTTTTGTGGTGACATGACAGTTTTGGCACTTTGTGCTAAAGGGCGTGCTAATCTCAGCAGTCGATCTTCAGGCGCCAAGATCTACGATCAACAGGGAATATCGGACCCACCCCCCCTGACCTTTTTGCCTTTAACGGTGGGAGAGGGGACATCTGAGTTGGTGGTTTTCCAGAGAGGGCCCCTTATAATGTCTCGGCTCCCTGTCAACTCGGACCCCCTTCACTCCTTACCACTTACTACCTACCACCCCCCCTCTGAGTAAACCGCCAGACCGCTTATTCATACCACCTCTAAACTCGGATATCACACTCCACTACCCCGCACTCTAACGTCACACTCCACTACTCTGTCGACACATCAACCTCCACTCACTTGTCTCCTGTCACATCCCATCCACCCATTGGCCATTCAATTCCCTCCACATCACACCTGAAAGGTTCATTTTCCAATCAATGCAGTCATCCATTACCGTTAACCGTCTGACTCACCATCTGCTCCATAACGGACACCCCGTTCAGCCTTTTAACTTTGGTTTTTCGCCATTGTGCACTTTTCATCAATCTAGACTCGGTCGACACCATATTTTCCCGTTATCCATACAAATTTCATCGAGCTTATAGTCAACAAACCGCCATTAAATCCTAGTAAACACAGATTACACCTTTTTCATTTGCAGGTATTCGTTTGACGATGGTGCCAAATCCAAATCTTATGAGATTGTAGAAAATCCTTTCCTCCCTCCTCCCATCGATTTGGATCCTATTCCCCTGACAGAAAAATATTATTTAATTGTATATCTGAAGTGTGAATTTGACTTCTTTGAATTACACTTCTAGCTCAAGGATTTTTTTCTAGATCAGAGCGACGAGATCAGGCTCTGGGAATCTAACCTTCCACTGTATATTTTTCCCCATACATATCATTTTCTCGAATTTTCCCTGAAATTCCAAGCCCATTACCTTCCCAACCATAGGGCCAGTGTCTCTTCATCTGGAGAAACTCTTTTTACCATCACCCCTCAAGCAATAGATCAGATACTGCAGATACCCAGGAATGATTTTGCCTCCCCATTCTCCATTGAAATCTTGATCGAGCTCTACCAAAAACTATCTTTCCCACAGAGAGCTCAAATATTTGAACTCTTCCTTCCCAAAAAATCCCAATTACCCAAGAAGAATCCCCCATACCATTCCTCCATTTTCTCAGTTAAAGGAAACCAGATCATTTCCTCCATGTGTTGTCTACTAGGTTACTATTCAGACAAGTGGTTAGACGAACCCATTCTGGGTTTTCTATCCATCTTCTCCACTGAAGAAAAGGCTACTACACAGTTTGATTACAGCCAGTTTTTAGTTGACAACATCTTGTAAATTCTAACCTTGTACAATGTCTACTGTAAACAGATATTCAGAAAAGAATAGAAAAGATACAATGGAAAATGCAAACATTACACAGAGATTTTTCACCTGGAAACCCAAACCGGGAAAACCAGCATATATTATATTCATACACATTGTTACATTGTTTATAATACAATATACATATAGGAGCCAGCGGCATCCAAAACCCTAACCCAATGACCTGGATTAGTCCAAAACCCTAATTCCTTAACCGGAAATAGAAAACCATCGGCAAAAAACCATGTGCCGAAAAACCA
>ML781355.1:264328-296835 GCA_009831015.1 Picea engelmannii | reverse complement strand
CCCCCTGCACCCCCCCTCTAACCCCCCTACGCGCCCAACACAGACGCTCAGACACTACTACTCGTGCAAATAATATAACACATCCATGAACAAGTCTTCAAGTTTTCAACAGAATGTATGTTTCAGTATTCTTCCATACTGGTGTACATGTTTCTCTTTCTCCAAGCAGACAAGTTCTCCTTCTCCCAGCAAAAGTTGGACCAAGAAGGTAACCCTCAACCTATGACCTCCTGGACATCCATAGTGAGGAATAAATCATCTAATTTCAACTTCAAGCGGTTCATTGACCAATTCTACAATCCAGTGGTATGCATGCTCAGTGGAAGAATAGAGCCAAGGATAAACGAGGAAGTTCAGAGAATTCTACATTTGTCAGACCTAGCTAAAACAAGGGACTGGTACCTCTACCAGGATCATACATAAATCAAAATCTATGGATGTGAATTACCCCCTTACAAGATGTCGAAGTGTTTTCCTTTCAGGATATTCACTCTAGAATATATCAGACAGATGATAAATTCAGATGACATTCATTTTGTAGCTTTCAAGAAGAAACAGCAACTCAGAATCAAAGTTCAAATAGGTTCTTTCATCTGCAACAGCAGAGCTGCAGGGGAAGAATCCAAAAAGTTGTTAAAGGAAATGAAGTTCCACCAAAGTTTCCCCTGGCACTATGACCCCTGTGGCATCATTCAGAAACCAGGTTAAAGAACAAAATTTCTACCTATTCTCATGTGCCTAAACCTGAAATTGAGAAATTCATGAACCAGATGGAGTGGAAGGAAAACACTTTGAAAAAAACTGAACAACAGTCTTCACCAACTATAATTTCACATACTAGTACTCCATAGGTGAAAGAAGAGAAGAGGGCTAGAAAGGGAGTCTCCCCTTCAGTTACAGAAGCCTCAGCAGAAGACTTCCAAGTCTACAGGAAAAGGATCAAAACCAGCCATACATCGGACAGGTCCAGAGGAGAAGAAACTTAGTCCACCATAATGATGGAGGGGCCACATTCATCACCCTTCTCAATCAGCCAGCAAACCATATCCTCTTCCTCATCTGAGAATCATATTGATACCACATTGACTACTAAGTCCTCACAAGAGCCTGCAGGACTTAATATTTTTGAGAAATATAAATTGATCAAGATGAAGAATGAGATGTTGACCAGCAGCATCTATGCACAGTTTTGGAAACATACAGCTACAGCACAGCATAGGTTGTTAGTTTCCTTCAATACAGATAAAGTAAGGATGCATATGGCATTCCTACAGGCACAAGTGCCTCATCCCAAGGCAGTTTCTCATTACAAGAGGTCAACATTTGAATTTGATGTCAAAGAGGTGCATCCAGCTGATCAGATGGATATGCACAGATAGACTGGAGAGATGAGTTTATCCACCCTGGAAAATACCTCCATGACTACTGCAAAGTTGCAGGTCTCCTTGAACAATGTCCAGTCTCAGCATTCCTTGGCCAAGGATAACAAGATCAAGTCCCTAGAAGAACTGGTATTGAAAATTGGATATGATCCATCCAATGTGTAAGCAGCAGAAGAAATCCTCAATAAGAAGAACATTGACATAGCATCCTTGAGGAAACAACTAAAAATACCAGCCACTGAAGATCCACAGGCAAAAGAAATGGCAGAGAATAAAGGCCATAAGGAAGAAATGCTTAAATTGATTATGGAACAGAATGCACGGATCAAGGAGATGGAGGCAAAGCTAGAGAAGTTGGTCAAAGAGAAGGAATAGAGTGTGCCAATGATTGTCATCCCACTACAAGCAGTCCCTATCGCAAGAGTCAGTATAGTATCAGTAGCACCTACCGCAGAAATCCCATCAGTTATCCCAGTGACATCTCTAAATGCATCAGAAAATTTGGCAAAGTCAATGGAGGAAATGTCTCTGCAAGGACAATAAATTAAAAGACTATAGGATGAGATTAATAACCTCTAAAATTTGAAAGCCACGTTTCAGTCTAGCTACAACACAGAGATGCACAAATCACAAAGGATCAAGAAAGAACTGCAGAAGCTGCAGAAGGATACAGTCATCGCCAAGGCATTGTCAGAGGCCAAGGAAAACATTTGGATGGGCATATACGAATCAATGACAGAGATATGGCCCCTAATACATATTGTGTTTGAGCAGCACGAGCTTGTGCAAAGAGCCAGACAAGCCATTGACAAGATAATGGGAGAATTGGTATAAAATCCTACCGAGGCCACATAGATCATCAGGTTCTTGAATTCCAAGACTAAAGAAGAGTTGGAAGCACTGGAATAGAGGATAGAAAAGAAACAATTCTTGAGGTAAAAAAGGTTT
Source organism: Picea engelmannii (assembly GCA_009831015.1). Taxonomy (NCBI): domain Eukaryota; kingdom Viridiplantae; phylum Streptophyta; class Pinopsida; order Pinales; family Pinaceae; genus Picea; species Picea engelmannii. Next base: position 294,505 of record ML781355.1, on the reverse strand, counting down.
TGACCAAGAAAGGATTAATGCTACAACTTGAAGAGAAATCTCAGTCAATGGATATTGGAGTGCAGAGGTTTTTCAACAAGTTTTACTCACTGCACAAGAAAGGTCTTCCAGGTTTTCTAGTGATCAATGATAAACTGATTACTTTTCCATACTACAAACAGAATATCTTAGCAGTGGCAAAAGAACTCTATGGTTGGACCTGAGCATCCAACATGAGATAAAGTACATCTTCATCACCAAGCCAACCTTTGCTAAGTACAAAGAGATGGATGAAACTTACAGAATATTACTCAAGGTATCCATTCCCAGTCAAAAGAGATGGGAATACCTTTCTTCCTTGATCGAGTAGAGATGATTTGGATATCTGAGTCAGCATGAAGAAGACATTCAAAGTTGAGTGGATGAATCACCAACTACTTTCCCAGAAATTATCATTCAGGATTTGGACAGATCACCAATAGTCCTATTATTTTGTAATATGTAATCTAGTTAGTTAGATTTTTTCTCCATTGTATCCTAGTCATTAATCACAGGATCAAATGTAACCATTGTATAAATACTTCTCACTTAGAATTATTGAGGGTTGATTCTTGTGCCCGGGAATCTATCATTGTAATATTTTTGAAGAGATCGACCAATAATAAAAAGACAGATTCACAATATTCTTGCCTTTGGATGCTGGTGATGTTATCTTGCTTTGCTAATGTTTATCTTACTATGTAATTCATTTTGTTTTCTATCTCTAATCATTTAAAGGAAGTTAATGAACAGAATTTGTCTCAGACACTTTTTTTTTGGTCTTTAGCAATCTGCATGTTATTCTTTTGATATTAATCAAAGAAATTCTTAATTGCTTCTTTGCTTGATTGAATATCTCACCTGTTCCATCTTTCCATCACTTTAAATTTAAAAAGATCCAACTTCCTCACTATCTCGCCCTGTGAAGAAATCTTATAAAAGTTGTATCAGATCTTAATAGTTAACATAGATCCCATAGCCCAATGGATGTTTAAATGAAATACTTCAGCCAATCTTTATAAAACAAAACAACACACTCACATTATTTTAACTAGCCTAATATCTAAAAATCAAAACAGATCTAAATCTTACAGAGAGATCCCTCTCTGAAACCGGCAAGGCTAGATCCCAATTTCGAAGTGGTTTTGGTAAGTTACCTCTGCTAATTTCTTCTACCCTTAACAACCTTTTGGAATTACAAAGTGCTAACATTACGCACACACCACAAATTTTTCTCTGTGCAGCCCCAAATTTTTAGTGTGCACACCTATGCACCATTGTTTTATGTGAATTTCCAGTGTTGCACCCTGAAATGTTTAAATTTAGTGTGTGCACTTGCACATTATTATGTTATGTGCATGATGTCCACGTTGTAATTCCAAATTTGACTACTTACTAGTCTGAATTTTGCCTTAAGTAGAAACTTGGCCAATGCATGCCCACTGTTGAAACTAGAGCTTTGATACCATTTTTAACATCCTTGTTACCAAACTGGTCTGATACCATTTTGTAACATCCTCATTACCAACCTACTATGATACCAATATGTAACGTCCCCAGCTTATTACTGAACAATGCTACTCCAAAATTTAGTGCGCGGATTCTACTCTATTACATTGGTCTGCACATAATTAATTGAAGTAACGCACTCAACCCCAAGCTAGGTCAAGCCACACAAAATTTCCTCCTTTTACACAATTTATAACAGTGGAAATAACACAATACAATTGTGCACAATCATATTGAGCACACAACATTATTGTGCGTGTAATCCACTCTAAGCATGTGTTCACTATTGCACGTGCAACCATTCTTGCATCACATGCCAATTATGTTTTCCTTGTTCGCACAGACTACTTCCCTATGCGCACAAGAAAATCCAGCCTCTTGTGCACACAGAGTATTTCTCTGTGCGCACGGCCAATATAACTTTTCCTTGAAGACTCCTGACCAATATTACAAGGTTAAATTAACATGAATAACTAACAATAACTGTCATACTCATGCACAACTACAAATATTGAATATCAGCACCACTCTTACATATGCAATTAGCATTATACATAATAACAACAATTACTTTTATACAACAACATACAATGATTAAACCCATATTAAACACAGATAATTAAGCACACAATAAATGAGACAAGCACATAAAGACATCTTTTTTGAAAAGTCACCAACTGTGCGTATAACTCATACATTCCTCCTATCCATAGACTATGTTTCTCATACAATTTCAGCAACAGATCACCCTCGAGATGGGTCTTAACTCCACAAGGGAAAAAACGGTTCCTAATGCCAGACTAAGGTATGATAATCAACATAATCGTTTAGTCCAAGGTACTCAATGTTGCAACTAGTATACAGTCTCTCATTCCCCACATGATTTTTACACCCAAGGAAGTGTGCTCCTTCTCTTCTCAACAGTCCCTCTTCTACCCCACTTCCTTTCCAGTGTTCCAATAACAGGTCGGATAAGAAGTCTCAGATCCCTGCAACTAATGCCCAGCGCACCAAGGAATAATTCCCAACAAAACTCTTACTTAGAGAGAATGTGCATGGGCCTGACAACCCCCCTCTTTGACAACAAATCTCTCACCTAGAGAGAATGCTCACGAGACTGAAAACCTGCCTCTTCAATAGCAAATATACTCTGCTTACAATGCAGAAAAACTCCTTTACAATATTTTCTCTACAGATAAGATAATAGTCATCCTTTCTCAGATGGTTCGACCCCTTCTTCCCATGAGAAATGAATGGCTTACCCCCCCCCAATAATGAGTTCTCCTATGAAATACACTTAAGCCAGCAATATATATTGCATGTCTTAAACTGGACACTTGTCACCTTCAAAACTAGCTTTATCCACTTGGTGACTCATTTCCATTCCTCAAGAACTTAGGATAAATAAATATCTATAATTACACTTTTTAGAAATATTAATAAAATACTCCCTAGGACTTAAGTCCCCCCCTTTTCCTTTTCTGTGGAGTTATCCCCCCGTCTCTTTTTGTATGATATGTCTATGTGCATCGATGTGATTATTATTAATAACTTGAGTGTGTTTACTTTTACATGGATAGGTGCACAGGCCTATTTTCATCCCGGATCACCAACCTCATAACCACACAGGCTCTCTGGCCTCAAATACATATACACCCATATATATATATATATATATATATATATATATACTCTGAAATACACTTAAGCTAGCAATATATATTGCATGCCTTAAACTAGACACTTGTCACCTTCAAAACTAGCTTTAGCCACTTGGTGACTCATTCCCATCCCTTGGGAACTTAGGATAAATAAATATCTATAATTACACTTTTTAGAAATATTAATAAAATACTCCCTAGGGCTTAAGTCCCTCCCATTCCTTTTCGGTGGAGTTAGCCCCTCGTCTCTTTTCGTATGATTTGTCTACGTGCATCGATGTGATTATTATTAATAACTTGAGTGTGATTACTTTTACATGCATAGGTGCACAGTCCTATTTGCATCTCGTCTCACCAGCCTCATAACCACACAGCATATTTGGCCTCAAATACATATACACCCATATATATATATATAGATATGGTTCAATGCGTTATTCCAGTTAATCAACATGCACTAACTCAAGTGCGCACAACATCATGACATGTGCGCACCCTTCCTTTGATGTGCCACCACACGCACTTACCTAGGTGTGTGCATCACTATGGAATGTGTGCACCCTTTCTTTGATAAAAAACCTCGCGCACTACTCAGGTGCGCGCAAAACCAACACTTTGTGCCAATGGCTCATTGGTATATATGTACATTTACATTTATAATTGGTACCAACGGCTCACTAGCCTATATGTACATTTACATTTATAATTGGTACCAATGGCTCACCAGCCTATATGTACAATTACAAAGGGTTTCGGATTAGGGACATTACAATTTGGTACACCTTCTCTACTTACTCAAAGAGATTGTGAAGGTTTCTTAACTCACGGTCATCATCTTGACAATCTTTAGAGGTTGTAGCATTCAAAGACTCTAATATTTATTTACAAAGAATCGATTAGAGCACTTGCCATGTTGCCTTTTTTCTATTTCAATAATAGGTTATTTTTTCTCATGTGCAACTGACTTTTGTAGCGTGTAAATCTGAATTAAGATATTGTGAAATATCTTCTTGTAAATCAAAACATTTACCATTCTCTACATTGAATTCTTCTATAGGAATATTTAATAGACCATTTCCTTCTAAATTATCTTGTTCATCAAAGAATGACAACTTTTATTAATCAAGAGATCGCAGTGGGGAATATCCATGATGATGTGAATCTTGTTCATTTTGTATTAATTACTCTTCTGAAAAAGAAAGGAGATAAAAACACCACTCGAGGTCTAGAGGTTTTGTCACTCTTGTGAAATCTATAATAAATCTCCACAACCCTAATATGAAATCATCAATAGATTCATATTTCCTTTATCGCATTTCCTCGTGTTCATGAAAAAATTCTTCATAGTTATAATTTCATGAGCAGTTACAAAAACGTCCATAATTTTCTACTACTATGGGTAGATTTGAGTGGTAATTCCCTATGCCAAGCTTTAATAAATCTTTCAAATGTGAGGGTAAACAACCTGCGATCTTCATTTTCCTGAAAAAAAATTAAGAGATTCGCATGCAAGTTTAAATTTGCTAAGGTGTCTGAATGCAAAGGTTTTCCCTTTACCATCAAAATTAAATTTATACAAGACATCAATTTTCTTATTTAGATAGAATGAAATGGTCTTAGAAGACTAAAATCATGATATTGTACATGGATATTGTTACACATCAAAATTCCTCACTTCGATAATGTCACATTTTCATTGTTGTAAGTGTCGTAAGTGTTGTATTTTTGTCGCAAGTGTCGCATTCTCATTTCGTAAGTGTCGCATCATGAACACAATGAAAACATTTGATACAACCCCTAAAACATTTTAGAAGAAGAAGCCACATCATCTTACAATCGGAACAAATGTTTTTCTATGAGAATTTCTCATCTTTGCAAATTTTGCGAAGATCAGTGTTCCTATGCTCATATACAGGGAGCGCTAGCGCTCTTTGTCCATCTCACAGGGAGCGTTGTAGCACTCTGTTTCCCATTCTAAGGGAGCACCGAGTTGGTTGAGAAAATATTGGAATAAATCTCATTTTCTTCTAAAGATAGCTATGGATGGATCGAGTTGGTTTGGCTCGAATATAACTCATGGGTTGCATCTAAGGGAGATATCACAATTATTGGATCCATATGCTCAACTAATTCCAAATATACCCAAGGTTTTTGAGCCTCTCAAAGCCTATAAATGGAGGCACTCTCATGGTGAACAAGGAGGAAAAAATAAGCAAAGCATTGTTATTTTAATTATGGATCTTTCGAGCAATGGTTGGACAAGGAGGACTTGGAGAGGTTGTTGCAACATCATTTGAAGATTGTAAGTCTCCTTTTGAAGTTCTCATTAATATACTTGGCCTATTTCCTTCTAGTACATGTTTACATGTGCTTGTCTATTCTTGTATTAATCTTCATGGATCGATTGATTTTGTCTAATCCATTAGAGTAGGAGATATTCAGTTGTTTCTTGTTGTCCATTGTAGGTATTTTTCAGAACTCACAGATTTGAGCAGCTTGGACAAACGTCGAAAGTGAGGTACATCATACTTTCCATCCTTCTCTCTTTTTCGATGGATAAAATGAATCTATATAAATCGTAGTGTCCAAAGGTATTTTTCTGTCTTGGTAGAGGGGCCTGTACTCCAAGGGAAAGTTCACATGTCCGCAGGGGAATATTTTCGTAACAGAAACTCCACTGGGGATCGAATTTTCAGTTTGTTCTTTCCTTGGTTCGTTCATGGCCTTTGTCTATCTTTAGATACCATTTGTTGATTTAATTTGTCCTTACATATTTTCATATTTACTAAGTTGTCTAACAGAGCCTCTTACTGAATTTTCCTCAGTTACTGAGCTTTCTAAGTTTTTCTCAAACTTTTCTTAAGACTAGCACCCATCTATAGTTTAATTTAGAGCGTTGTTTCTTAATTGTCACTCCCCCGGAGTCTATCAGGGAGCATTGTATCACTCTGGTGCTTTGGTTACCAGAGCGTCGATTTTTCTTCCTTTCAAAAATTGCAGACTTTCTTGCTTGTTGGGAATAGTCCTTGGATCTTTTTCTCTGACTCAGATCCTATTCTATCAGATCTTGTCCTCTGTTTGACTCAAACTTTCTACCTTTCCTTCTTTTAGTCCTTATTGAGTTTGTGTTGTCTTTCCTTATTGCAAAATCAATCGTTCTCTCTTAAAATTGGTTTATTTTTGCTACTCTTCTTGATTATCTAATTGATTGGATGTTTTCATAAAGAAGGTCATTGATCACAGTGTTTTTTTCCTTATCGTTGATCCCTTATTCAATTCAGGAAGATTATAAAGTGTAACTTTTGGTTTCTTAGTGTTTTTCCTTTGAGTGAATCATTTGGTAGTTGTTCTTGTTTTGGTCTCTTGTTTACTGCTAAGAGTGTCTCTGTTTGTGTACTTTTTCTTCTTTTTCAAACTACAATATTGAACCTTTTTCATTATTAGAGGAAGCATGAAGCATTAGATGAACATTTTAGTTTGCATCTACAATCAAACAAAGAAATACTTGTATGCATTGGTTTTGGATATTAAAATGGTTTTCCTTTATAATTTGGCAATTGTTTGAATTCTTGTTGAGAACAAAATAGTATAAAAATTTTCATTTTTGAGTGTTTGTTAGTGACAAAAGAAAATAAACTCTTCTTCTTCTTCCCATAGCTAGAACTTCATTGAAAAGAAAGTTTGCATATCATTCTTTTTACCTTTTTGAGAGTCGAGTCTCAAACATCATCAGTTTCACTATCATTCACCCTTGTTTAACGAAGAACCATGAAAATGAAAGCTAATTAAAATCAAGCTAATAACTTTTATTTTTGGATCTTTACACCAACAATAGACTAGGACTAGAGCTTTGGAATAGGTTTTGGGAATAACTCTCCAAAGCATTCAATAAAAACTCATAATCTTGCAATAGGGAGAGAAAATCCAACCTTCGTATAAGAATAGTTGGGATCCCCCTCTCACACAGGGGTTAAACACGAGGCCGTGTGCGGGAGAGAAACGAAGGTTATCCCTCTGAGGCTTAACCAATCGTAGTAGTAAGATCCTATATTGTGGGTTCTTCTTGAGGATCAAATTTTTTCATTTAGTCTCGGACCTTCGTGAATTCTAAATCCGTTCAGGGTTCTCTAGAGTTTACTGGTCCATTTGTCCTCAGTTCTCTTGAAAAAATTTGGACTTGATAAGCTATCTATACGTTCAGACTTGACTGTCGACTATACCCGCCCAGAGGCTAAATGTGAGTTGGTATCCTTAGTGGCCATAATATTTAGGTTCCTTACATAAGGTTATGGTGAAGGGAAGTCTTTATTATACTTGGAATAGACATTGGTCAAACTCACTTGGGCTCCTTGGAGGGTAACCCACGGGAAAAACCGTTACAGAACTTGCACCAAGGTGTAAGTCTATTGAGCAGGTCGCCAATGTAACTGATCCACCCGCTCATATCCTAGCCCCTTCTCAATTTAATCACACGATGTTGGATTTCATCACCAACTAGTACGTTCATTAAGAGAAGATATTTTTTTTCTTGTTGGTTTTCTAGATTTTTTAGCGAGTGTTGTTTGTTTAATTTAGTTGTCCTTAAAAATTGGTACTGTGGTCGATAAAGGTCTTCGTAGATCATGTAGGATGAAAGGGTTGCCTATAGAAGGCTATGAACCCCTACCTCCTAACTCACTTGAAGACACATACCATGAATAGGTCGAAACCCATTTAGACGATGGGAGTGTTGCTACTCCTTTGATAGCAAATCTTGAGAGAGATTTAGTTACGATTCAGGAAGATTACACCTTTCTTGTAAACCTAGCTTTGACAATTCCTCTCAATCCACTCCTTTTTCAACTGGACTCCTCAGGTAACATTGTAGTAGAAGATAACCCTAGCCTACCATCAAGGCCATATAATCAACTCGATACAGAACTGATACAACCAAATGTTAACGAAGAATACACTACCCCTTTACGTTCTACTAAAATGGTATATCCACAACAAAATCATTTTCATTCTATATGGAGAACTCCGTCGGGACAAGACCTTTATGAAAAAGTTAATTTTAGTCAACCACCTTTGACCCTCCACATGCATCCACCACCTTTGATGTAGAGGCGATACTGTCAGGTCATCCCATCGACCGTCTCATCGAACCAAGAGTCAATATTGCTACCACTTCAAGACAAGTTCAAATTGAAACAAGTGTCATGTTACCTAGTCAATTGCAAAGTACCCTGATGGTTACACCTACCATCCCTCTTCAAGTAACAGCTTTATATACTCCACAAAACCCTATTGGGACACCTTCACATCAAAGGATGAAAAACCCAAAACCCTGCCACAAAACAAAACCCAACTGCAGTACAAATTCCTACTGGGGGGAAACCCCCCGTTTAGTGGAAAAATCCCTACTGGGGGGAAACTGTCCTTCAACACACTAATTCTGACTGGGGGGAAACCCCCCCTTATCGGTCAAATCCCATTTGCTACCCAATCGATAATAGGGGGACAATTTCAACCTTCATTCATCTGAAACCCCCCACAATCCTGGGGACCACCACAGTGAGGTATGTTTCATCAACCACATCAGGGAGGGCCATCAAACCCCAACCCGCATGGAGGAATCCTAAATCCCAATCCTTCTTGATTACATTATGGACAACCCTTCTGAGGGGTCCCAAATCCCACTTGGGGTCCTCAAGGCCAACAATGTTTTCCTCTCCAAGGGAAAATTCCTTACCCTCCTCAAGGTCAACCTAGTTACCCTCCTCAAGGAAAAAATACTTATCCGCCTCAAAATAGTCAAGTGAACTATCCTCCCCTAGGTTACATTGGTTATCTTCCCCAAGGCCAAATTATTTTCCCCTCTCCTTTTATGAAAATTCCTTAATAAATGAATCCTACTTTTGCTTGTCAACATCAGTAGCATATGGGAGGACCTATTAGCTACAACTATCCACCACAACCAGTTTACGGTCCTACTGGTGTTCCTATGCCACACCAGTATCATCCTCAAGTCAATCAAAAGTTACCATTCTTATCCATTCTAGAACTACCGGATCTGTCAAGATTAACCAACGATCCCATATTACACTCCCCTTTTTTGCCAATCATTCCTACCAAATTACCTTATGATATTCCAAAGTTTGACAACAAACCTGGTGAAGACCCTAATAACCATGCTATGACCTTTAATTTGTGGTGTTCATCAAATTCACTAATGGATGATTCTATCTGGTTACATATTTTCTAGCGTACACTTATGGGTTCAGCGGCTAAATGGTACATTGAGTTACAACGTGGAACTTTTCAAGATTTTAATTCACTTGCCATGGCTTTTCTCACTCACTTTCAATTACCTATCCGCTATGAAACTGGCATGGAACTTTTGACCTCCCATCGTCAGACCAACTCCGTACATACTTCTGATCATATTCATGAATGGAGACAATGATGAAAGTTGATCAAAGCAACCATTCCCAACCAATTGTTGGTTGAATGGTTCACCAAACCTCTTTTACCTCCTATTGATCGCGTTGTAGCCATGTGTCATGTCGTTACAGAAGAGGAAGCGATTTCTCATGCCCAGTATCTGGACTTGGTTTATTCTCAATCTGGTACTTTGTATGAATTGATTCCAAATGCTCCTCGTCCATCAATCGGCCCATCAAAACCATACTCCACCTCTCATACGGATGGAGTTATTGATTTCGTCAAAACCCAGTCCAGTTCACAGTCGATCGGCACAAAAAATCGCTTAGTAACTTCCCCTGTTACCAGATCGACTTCACTCTCATCAAAATCCACCCCAACTCAAGTATCTGAAGTGAATGTAGTTCAAACTGCTTCTTTGCAACAGTCATGGGGGGGAAATAAAACTGAGAATAAACCTAAGAAAAACAATAATCAAACTGAAAATGAAAAAACACAAACACAACCACTTGCTACTGAGAAGCGACCGCAGCACAAACCAAAATTTCCATGTCTCATTTATGGTGAATATCACTACACATGAGATTGTCCCCATCAGGACAAAGTTGCTAAATTTTTTACAGGAAATTATCAACCCGTTGTATTAACACATCCTTTTCCACAGCAACAGTCACTAGTTGCACAAAATCATGCACCTCCAACAGGAGGTAACCCAAATCATCCTCCTAATGAGGAAGCTTCATAAAGTGCACAGATTTACATGTTTAATGGGAGAGATTTGACCACTCGTGCTAGGACATATGACATGCCATCGGGTAAACCTGATAAAGAAAAAGTAACTACAGGAAATACACTGGATCCATCGTCCACTTCAACTACTCCTCCATCTGGATCACTCCAGATTGAGAAACCAAGATTTGACTATATTCTACGTCCACCCAAGAGCGCAATCTGAAAGTTGGCCTTTAATCCTAATTCACTTGTTGCTCAAGACTAGAACATTGTTGAAGATTTGGCCCAAGAACCTTGTGTTATGCCAGCTCTCAAAGTTCTACAACACTGCCCTATCCAACGTAGGACCCTCTTGGTAGCCATCGGAGCTATAGATCCTGGGTCATCCAATAATATCATGTTCAACCTGGATAATTTTAAATCACGACTCTCTCACCAAATTGCTTTCCAAATCGATGTCTTTGTTCATAATCAACATATTCATCGCACGATCTTGGATGAGGGGAAATCCATATGTGTCATGTCCTTGTCTTGTTGGAAAGGTATTAAATCACCTGGCCTTAATCAATCTCCAACCATGCTAATATCATTTGATGGAAGAGGTTTTTGTCCTCATGGATTATTACAATCCTTAGTCGTTCAATTGGGAGGAAAAATTGTCTATGTAGATGTTGAAGTAGTCGATGTTGCCCTCGATTATAACTTGTTTCTAGGGAGAAGTTGGTTGTATGCTATGATTGTTGTCGCTTCATCAATTTTTCAATGTGTCTAATTCCCTCATAAAGGTAAACTTGTGACCATTGATCAGTTAAATTATTGCACCCTCGAATCTCGCACTCAAACGACCAACAATATTCCTTTTCTAGGAGACTCAAAAATTACTTATGAAAGTGTTGGGTAGGTCTCTTGAAAGACTCTTCGCTCATGGGTACCTTTCCTATACTTCTTCCTCCCACCACGCAACACATCGCAACAGTCAATATGATTTCGAATATGGAACAGAAATCCTTCGAATCATCTTATCCATGGATCATGTCTAGTCCCTTAGAATTTGATAAACTAGGTGACACTATGCCACTTAGTCCTGCAGAGGTCGAATACGACACCATTCAGTCTGCCTCTCCTTCACTGGATGGCCAACATCTGTTGGTGTCTACTACATATTTTTTACCATCTTGGTTGGATTCCCTATCCTCTACTTTCGATTACATCCTACAGATTTTTCCATAAGATGAATCTATTATGGAAATTCTTAGTATCGAAGAGGCACCATGACATGACAACCACCATCATTCATCCTTTCTTCCCCGTTTTCTTGAAATTGAGAAATATATTTCCTCTATCTTTCCTAGCGATATCATTTTCTCCCCACAATATCCAATACTCACTTATGATACCATCTCCAAGGGGAATTTAGGAAACATATATCACACGATTATTGTTGACATATCCATTAAAGAAGGTATTATGGAAAACATACAACTAGGTGCCAATTGTTCAGTTGAAGAAGTTGAAAATTATACCACCTTGTTTAAATAATTTTGTGACATCTTCTCCTAGACATATGAATAAATTATATGGATCGATCCATCGACGATTATAGAAGAATTCAAAACTTACCCAGGAGTTAAACCTATGAGATAGAAACTTCGCTCGATTCATCCTAAAAAAAAACACGGCAATCAAGGCAGAAGTCGAAAAATTATTAAAATTTGGTTTTATTTATCCCATCCCTCTGACTGAATGGGTTTCCAACATCGTTCTGGTCACCAAGAAACAAGGGACAATTTGTGTTTGTGTTGATTATCAGGATTTCCCAAAGGACAATTACCCTACACCCTTTATCGACCAAATTATCGATAATTGTGTCGTAAGCGTCATTTTCTCTTTTATGGATGGATTTTCTGGATATAACCAAACGACATTCTACCGGCTAATCAACACAAAACAACCTTCATCTTCCCATGGGGGGCTTTCTCCTATTGAAAATTACCTTTTGGCATTAAAAATGTTGGAGCCACTTTTCATCAGGCTATGTTGTATGCATTCCATGACATCAAACATATCGTTGAACCTTATCTTGGTGGCTTACCAACTCACTCAACTCATCGATGAGACCATATTGGTGACCTACGATCCACCTTTCTTCGATGCAGGTTTTACAACATATGTTTGAACCCCCATAAATGCATTTTTGTTTTTGAATCAGGAAGACTCCTCAGATTCATAGTCTCCAAATATGGGATTAGGGTGGATCCCTTAAAAGTCAAATCCATTCTCTCTTTATCCCATCCCAATAAACTTACCCAACTGCAAAGTTTGTAAGGGAAGGAAAACTTTCTTTGTTGTTTTATTTCCAATTACGCCGAAATCACGAAAGGATCCATGACATTGCTACATAAAGATTTCCCTTTCATATGGGATGCAACTGCTCAACATTAGTTTGATTCTCTTAAGCATGCTTTAACGAACACAACTCTTTTGCACCCACCGAATTATGCGAAAATATTATATCCTTTATTTGGATGTCTCTACTTCCACTATTTCTATAGTGTTAGTACAAGAGGATGACGACGGCACCGAACATGTGATATACTATTTGAGTAAGATTCTATCAGGTCCTAAACTTCAATATTAACATGTCGAAAAGTTGGCTTTGGCAGCAGTTATTTCCGTCCAAATATTTCACCACTATATTCTGTTACGCACTACCATAGTCATTGCAGACTCAAACCCATGTACCACATCTTGACTCATCAAGTACTTGGGGGAAAATATTCGAAATGGATAGTCATTCTCCAAGAATTTGATCTCGAGTTTGCCAAATCCAAGGCCAAAAAATCGTTGGTCTTTGCGGACTTAATTTGTGATCTTCCCCATACTCATGAGAATATTGAGCCCAGTGATTCTCTTCTCGATGAATCCATGTTCCTCATTAGTACGTCTAATTCATAGTATGGATATATTCTTCTCTATCTCCAAACCCAACGCTTCCAGCCTAGCATTTCACGTGATGAGCGACGTCGCATTAGACACCATTCAAAGCGCTACCTTATCATTGGTGACACCTTGTACTTCCATGGAATTGATACCGTCTTACAATGTTTCTTAACCCATGAAGAGGATGAACAAGTTTTAAGTGATTGTCACCATAGATATTGTGGTAGTCATCCTTCTAGGATGGATACAACCCAAAAAAAATTGCGTGCCAGTTATTTTTTGCCTTCCATATTAAAATATGTCATTGAGGTCGTTAAAAAATGCCCACCCTGTCGGATCTTTCAGAAGAAATCACATACCAACCCATCTCCACTTCATCCCATTGTCGTCGTCGACCCATTTTCCAAATGGGGCATCGATTTTATGCAATCTAAGCCTACCTCAGTCAGGGGGGCACGATTATATTATCATTGTCATCGATTATTTCACTAAATGGGTTGAGGCTATGCCTACATTCCTTAACGATGGTCGAAATGTGGCACTTTTTTTGTTCAATAACATCATCGCTCGATTCAGTGTCCCACAAGCTATTGTAACTAATCATGTATCCCATTTCCAGAACCAGATGATGGGTGAATTACACACCAAGTTAGGTTTCTGCCATGAAAATTCATCCCCTTACTACCCTCAGGAAAATGGACAAGTTGAAGCCATCAACAAAGTCCTGAAAACCATGCTTCAACGCATGTGGGAGTGAATAAAACATCTTGGCATTTGCAACTCTTCTCTTCACTCTGGGCTTATTGAACTTCAGTTAAACTAGCAACTGTATTTACACACTTCCAATTGTTATACGGGATAGAAGCGGTATTACCGATTGAATGTGAGATTCCCTCTTTAAAACTCATCGTAGAACTCCTACCCCATACTTCTATTGAAGAGAAATGATTATTATATCTAACCAAGATGGATGAAACTCGTCACGGTGTTTCTCTCATCAACGAGACATACCAAAAACACATCAAAACTCAATATGATAAATCCATTCGACCTCGCACTTTCGTAGAAGGAGATCTATTCCTGGTCTATGATCAAGATCATGACAAACTGGGGGCAGAAAAGTTAGAACCCGTGTGGCACATGCCATACATCATAAAATTTGTGCTACACAAAGGTGCCTACGAGTTAGTAGACTGCAATGGAATATCTCTTGGTGAGCCCCGAAATGGGCTTTACCTCAAGAAGTATTATGCATAGAATATCTCATATGTGTTCTTTGTACATTACTGTACTATATACTTTTGACATGGTGTGTCTTTTCTTTTGTGTGCACGAGTTTTTCCCCAGCTACTTATACTTTTCTTTGTGATTGAATGCGCAGATTACATCATCCTTTCCCATTTATTTTCGGGTTTGTGAATGGCACTAGTCGACATACTTAGAATATCGCTTATGTATCTTGGGTCATTTACCACTTTGGCGAGTTAGTGAGTTCAGGAGGAATTTACCTCGGATATGCGACCAATAACATTGCATAATATAATGTCGTCATTGGACTTTTAACCGAAGCCTCCTCTCTAGATATATCTCAATTGATTATCAACCTCGATTCTCAACTTGTGGTCCGACAACTAAATCATGAGTACGTCGTTTGCAACTCAGTTTTGTTACGTCTCCATCTAACGGTTCGCCCTCTCGAAAGATCTTTTGAATTTATAGAATACAGACATATATCGAGAGAACTCAATATGATTACAGATTCGTTAGAAAAATATATTTTAGATTGGTATATTGCGTATAGATAAACATTTGGAACATAAATCATATGAATAAAACATCACATAAAACAAAAAATACAACATAAGTAGCCACCACAAAACTCGTTTATATATATAAGCTTGATAGAAAAAGTTTTTGTCAAAATACATCGTCCAAAAGTATGTAACAGGGAAAAACATAGGATTTTTATGCCCATAGAGCCATCATAAAGACTAAAAGTGTTTGGAGACTCTACTCCTCCCCCTGCACCATGATGTGCTTCGCATAGCACACTACTACTCTTGCCACTCATCGTAGCAAATGAGTGACACCTTCAGAGACCCCAACTGTATGTATCTGAAGGTGTACGGATACATATCGCATCCTCATGGAGGGAACACCCATGGTCAAACTGAAGAGGTTCCTCTCTGTTAGAGCCAATTCTCAAAAGTCATGAGCGTCGAGCGCAGCACACATAAAAGGTCCATTTCGGGTCTAAAATCAAGCGAGCGGGCATTTTGTTGTCAATGGTGAGAATCCACAGATGGGACAGATTGACGGTCATCGAGTAAAGCTTGAGTCGTGGAATTGCATGAGGTATAGAGCATGGGCTCATTTCTTATCACCAAAGTCACGAAATGATTATCCCTTTTGCGATTTCGGCTACCGGGACTTCAAAGGACAAAGGATTGCTCTCTTCCAATGCATTTGGAAACCCCAAAATGCGAAATGCGAAAAGCGCCCAGGAGTTGTTTCGGCATTTTGGCTACTAGGATGTCAAGAGACAAAGGGGCGTTCCTCCACTGCATCGGGAATTGCTGAATCCCGAAACGCGAAATGCAAAAAGCGCCCACGAGTCGTTTCGACATTTTGGCTACAGGGAGTTCGAGAGACAAGAGAACCGCTCCTCCACTGCATCGGGAATCATCAAAGCCCGAAACGTGAAATGTAAAAGCTGCCTAGGAGCCATTTCGACATTTCGGCTACCAAGATGTCAAGAGACGAACGGGCATTCCTCCACTGCATCAGGAATCGTTGAAGCCTGAAACGCGAAATGCGAAAACCGCCCAAAATCCATTTCGGCTACCGGGAGTTTGAGAGACAAGAGAGTCGCTCTTCCACTGCATCGGGAATCCCCAAAACCCAAAACCTGAAATGTAAAAGCTGCCCAGGAGCCATTTCAGCATTTTGGCTACCGAGAGTTCGAGAGACAAGAGAACCGCTCCTCCACTGCATCGGGAATCCCTGAAACCTGAAACACGAAATAAAAAGCCACCCAGGAGCCATTTCGGCATTTCAGCTACTGGGACCTCAGATGAAAAAGGGGTCACTACTTCATGTTTTCAGTCTCGTCCTCCCTCTATGGAAATAAAAGTTAATGAATATTGAGCAGGTGGTTGAGACCTCATCTCAAGCCATGAATGCAGGGCATGGAGGTTCTGGCAGGCAGTCTGCCCAAGATCTTTATGTGTGCAGGTTTTCCTAAAAAGATCCATGCTGATATGATGTCCTCGACTGACCAGAAGAACCTGCACATGCTAAGTTAGACTTTAATGTCTCATCTACCCTCCTGTTGCCAAGGGGGTGAATTGCTCTGAGTATATATACTCATTTTTTTTATTTTTGTAAGGATCGATGGTTGAGCTAAGCTCTCGACTGTAAAGATTTAACAAAGCCTCTAGTTCTCTGGTTATACAATGATATTTTGAGATTTCTTGTTTAATGGCGGCCAACCTACTCCTTTCCTTGTTCCTTTGAATCTGAAATCCCAGGTATGGATGATCCAGTCGGGTGTTGTTGTAACTATATGATGCATGTTTGATTGTATTAGTTCTGCAATGTTTGAGGTTTACTTTGAAGTTTCTCCGGTCTGAGAGGATCTCATATCTGAGACTTTTCCCCTTTCTTTCCCTCCACTTACTCACCACTATGAAAAATTTACTGGCTTAAGTTAGATCAAGACCTCACATGTCCTTGTTGTTCCAACCCTCTTTTCTGAGTGAGTGATATTGTTCTGAGTTTACTTCCATTCGATCACCCCCTTTATAAACAAATCATGACATAACTAATGGGCCTCAGGCTTACTCCTACCGCAATCCAAGAGTGACTTCTGTAGCCAACATTTATGGCGCCATTTCCGGGGATGAAGTTGAAAACTTTCCCTGGGATTGAACGACATTGAGCCTCTGATTCTGAAGGTGCATCAAGCATTAGAGCCTTACGAGATTGCTACTGAGCACCTGGCAACTCCACTGTGGTGAACCTATTGTTTTAGTTGTGGATTCCAGAGGTAGACACACATGGTCCCATCCACAGCTGCCTCTAGCTACACCTGAAGCTGACTCGGAGGTGATTTTCAGAAAAGGAAAGGCCTCTGAAGGAGAAACTTCCACCACTGAACCAGGTAATCTGCCATCTCCTTCTGTAGGAACTCCATTTTCTTCTTCTCAACTTCCTAGCAGACCTTTTTCTGAATTTTTCTATTTCCTAAATTTCGGGAGTGTTCCTGCTGAGTTTTCCCCTCCTGGTCTGGGATTGGAGGGAGAAATCCTTGTCACTCCCCTCTCCCCTGAATTTGTACCTTGGCGTAGACCCAGGACCACAGAAGATTTCCCCACTCCTAGATTTACCACTCCTCCTCTCGTTACTGTTACTACACAGAGAGAAGCATCTGTTGACTCAAGCCCTTTAGCCTTCTCTCTGAATCCCCCATTGTTTTCCCTTCTACCTGGAAGCTCATTTCCAGTATCCCCTATTCGAGCTCCTTCTCCTCCAAGTTCTCCTCCACCTAATATTCCTATGGCAGGAGCAAATCCCCCCATGACCAGAATGGAGGCTATAATAGCTGCTAGGTATGCTCCCCTTGTGTTACCTCAACCTCTCAATGCCCTTCCAGCAGATGGCTACCTTAAGCAGCTGCCCAAGTTTACAGGTGAAGCGTACATAGTTGCAGAAGAACACCTTGAAGCCTTTTACAGTTTTACAGATGATCATGTTATCATGCATGCAGACGTATGCATGAGGATTTTCATCCATAACCTTGAAGGTGAGGCTATAAAGTGGTTTAGGGCCCTGCCTCCTGGATATATTGATGGGATTAAGGCTTTGGATAATGCCTCTTTGAGACAATGGGGAGACAAAAAAGACTTCATGTATTACATGACAGAGTTTGGTTCTTTGAAGAGAAAGGAAGGAGATTTTGTCTCTAACTTCTCTAAGAGATTCAATAAAATGTACAATAAGATCCCCACTGAAATAAATCCCTCAGAAGCCTCTGCTAAAATCACTTATGCTAGCGCTTTTGATCCCGATTCTACCTTCTGTTGAGAGAAAGGAGAGCGACTACTCTGGCTCACATGCAAGATGCAGCCGTGGAAGTAAAATCTAACATATTGGTTGTTGACCGACTCAGGAATAAGGCTGATAGAGACATATCCAGGAGGAGACCTAAAGCCTCCCCATCCAATTCCTCTCCCCTTCCCCTTCAGGTGGATGAGGTAACTAAAGTGCTAAATTCACTTTCAGCTAGAATGGAAAGGTGGGAGTTGGAAGGGAAGCCCACGTACATAAATCCCCAAAATACTGATAACAGAGGCTTCAGGAGGCCTAGAAACAATGTGCCACAGGATTTTCCAAGGGAACAAAAGAACAAAGACAGAGATGAGCAGAGGATTCAAACCCCTCTCCAAAATAACCTAGTGGCTCACGAGGAAGGAGAGGAGATAGATGAGCTCGACCCTGAAATTCACTGTATTGAAGACACCTTCCCTTTTCCCCATTTGACTCAATCTATATATGAAGAATCCCTTATGAACAGTCAATTCAATGAGTTGGGTAAAGGGGAAAAAGGAAACAACACTCCTAATAGATATCATCTCAGGTCAAAGAAGAAAGAAGGAAATTTTGATAGCCATGATCAGCCTCTCATAGCGGAAAAGCATGCTAAGCCTGTAACAATCACTACTAAAGAGAAGAAAACTCAAAATACTTCACCAATAGCCAAAGAACCTATCTCTAAGGTAAGGGAAGCTCCTAAGTCTTTTCCCTCCTTTAGTTTTGAGCATGAAATTCAAAATATTAGAATTCTCGTACCCCTCTCAGAGCTAGTTAAAAATGAAGACTTCAAAAGGTCCCTCTCCAAGTTGCTACAATCTGAGTCCCCCCAGCCTTCTACAGACTCAGTAAATCTTCAATATGAAAAGCCAGTAGTCGTCCTAGGTCCCATGGTAGAAGACAAAGATGATTCATCCTCTCCTTTCTACACATCCATGAACATACATGATAAAGTGTTGCATAATTGCCTCATGGATTCAGGAGCTTCCCACAACCTTATGCCCAAAATAGTCATGGAAGAATTGGGACTAGAAGTGACAAAGGCTTATCATGATTTATACTCTTTTGATTCGAGGAGGGTGCAATGCCTTGGAGTCATCAAAGACTTGGTGGTCTCTTTATTTCAGCTACCTATGAAAAGTGTGGTCATGGACATTGTAGTACATGATGTTCCTCTGAAGTTCGGCATGTTGTTATCAAGATCTTGGATTAAAAATCTTGGAGGACCATTACAGATGGATCTCACATATGCCACCATTCCAGTCTTTGGAGGGGAACACAAGAGGTTGTATAGAGAAGCTCAGCTGGCCTACATTGTTAGTGATGAAGCAGACCCCACCAATCATCCTATATTTGCACTTGACACTGATTTGGGGTCTAGTTTATTGCAGATCACTGAGACTCCTAAACCCCCTTTTCAAATCAGAAAGAAGCCCATATGTAATCACAAGATAAATCTTCCAACCACCTCTGTTTGGAAAATTTTCTTCGATGGAGCTTCTTCTAGCGAAGGCGTTGGCGCTAGAGTGGTTCTTGTGTCCCCTTGGCAAGAAACCATATCCTTTTCATACAAGCTAGAATTTAAAGCTACCAATAATGTGGCAGAATATGAACCTCTTGTTCTGGGTATGAGAGTTGCAAAGGAAAGGGGAATTGAGGAGGTAGCAGCATTCGAAGATGCTGAGTTAATAATCCATCAAGTCAGGAATGCTTATCGGGCTAAGAATCCTTGGCTCAGGGGTTACAGAAATGAGGTGTGGGACCTGATTGATAATTCCTTCTCGGCTTTCAACATTTCTTTTATTCCTAGAGAGGAAAATACTCTGGTCGATTCCTTAGTTGTCTCGGCTAGTCTGTTCAAGATCCCTCTGCTGCCTAAGATCAAATATGAGGTTGAGATAAGATATAGGCCATCCATCCCAGACAATATCAAGCATTGGAAGGTATTCGAAGACGATCTTGAAATCAAAAATTTCTTCAATCCGTCGACGAATTTTCTGCATTGCACATTGATCAAGAGCCTGATCTCAAAAGTCACCTTCACCCTGAGGTATTTTTAAATAAAATCACTAATCACCATATTATTCATCTGCCTAGCAATCACATTCTGAAGGGACTGGTCCCTTTAGAAAGATTTTTCAATGGGAATGATGTGGCAGTAAAGGGTGGGGTTTCAAATGGAGATGGTGTTACAGCGGAGTGCAATATCGGTACATAGGAAGAGCCTAAGTTTGTCAAGTTTTCAAGCAGTTTGACCAAAGAATAGAGGGTCGAATATACTGAGTTTTTAAGGGAATTTGTTGATGTGTTTGCATGGACCTATGAAGCCCTCAAGAAATATGACACATCTTTCATTGAACACAAGATCCCACTGAAGGAAGAGGCTAATCCATTCAGGCATAAGCTAAGACAGATAAACCCCATGTTGTTTCCTGTCATGGAGAGAGAAGTGAAGAAGTTGTTAGATGCCTAAATCATTGTCCCCTTGAGATATTCTGAGTGGGTGGCCAATTTGGTCCCGGTGAGGAATAAAATTGGAGAAATCAGGCTCTGTGTTGATTTCAGGAACCTGAACAAGAGCTCAAAGAAAGACAACTATCCCTTGCCCAACATGGAACACATACTACAGAGGGTAACTGGTGCATCTAGGATATCCATGATCGATGGTTTTTCTGGCTATAATCAGATATCAGTCATGCCTGAGGACAGAGAAAAAACAACCTTCACCACTCCTTGGAGCACATTCATGTATGCCAAAATGCCTTTTGGATTAATGAATGCAAGAACAACATTTCAACGAGCCATGGACATATCCTTCATCGGGGAGAAAGATCAGTTTGTGGTGATCTATCTGGATGACATCACAGTATTCTCCAGGTCTAATAAAGAGCATCGTTGTCACTTAAGGAAAGTTTTCTTGAAGTGTCGTAGGTTTGGCCTATCCTTAAATCCCAAGAAATCTTTGTTTTCTATGAAGGAGGGGAAGTTGTTAGGCCATATAGTATCAGCAAAGGGAGTGAGAATTGATCCTAGTAGGGTAGAGACAATTCAGACCCTATCACTTCCCATCGCTAGAAAGGAAGTTCAGGCTTTTTTAGGGAAGATTAACTTTCTGAGGAGGTTTGTCTCAAATTTTGCTGAGGTGGTGAAACATATCACATCCATGCTCAGAAAGGGAAATGAAGTAAAATGGACTGCTAAACCCAGGGAATCTTTTGTCCAAATAAAGAAGGCATTAACTGAGGCACCTTTGATAATAAGTCCTGATTATTCCAAGTATTTCCTAATTTTTTCTTTTGCTTCTTTTGATACAGTAGCAGCGATCTTATTGCAGAAAAATGGTAAGGGAGAGATCAACCCATTTCCTTCTTCAGTAAGGCATTAAGAGATGTAGAAATCAGGTACGAGATCATGGAGAAGAAAGCCTATGCCTTGGTGAAAGATTTCAGAGTCTATGTCTTGCACTCAAGAGTGACTGCATACGTTCGTTTAGCCTCTGTGAAGGACATCCTTATACAGCCTGACATAGATGGGAGAAGAGGTAAATGGATTTCCAAGATCCTAGAGTTTGACCTGGAGATAAAGCCCACGAAGTTGGTAAAGGGGCAGGGTTTAGCCAAGTTGCTGGATGAATCCAATTGCAAGGCCTTGGGGGGTTATCTTCATCAACGCTTGCTCAAGAGATCAGCAAGCTGAGTCACCCAGCAAAATCTCTTGGGGTGGCTTATCAATAGCAAAATGCACCTGGTACAGAGACATTTTGTACTTTCTACAAGAGTTGAAGCCTCCTGATGGAATGGGAAAAAGCAACGCAAGAGATTTAAAGCTCAAGGCAGTCTGATATTTCCTTATTGACCAAGTCTTGCACTGGAGAGATCCTCTAGGGGTGTTTCTGAGGTGTTTGAATCCACAAGAAGCCCATAAAGTTATGTTTGATTTCCACAATAGCCTTTGTGGAGGGAATCATTTCTGGAAGACCACAGCCCAAAAAATTCTCAGGGCTAGGTACTACTGGCACACCTTATTCACTGATGTCTACAGAGAATTCAAAGCTTGCATCAAATGCCAAAGGTTCTCAGGAAAGCAGCAGCTCAAATCTCTGCCACTAAAGCATGTAGTAGCTTTAGCACCCTTTCAACAGTGGGGGTTGGACTTCATTGGGGAAATTCATCCTCCTTCAAGTGGCCAGCATAGATGGATCCTGACTGCAACAGACTATTTCACCAAGTGGATAGAAACTACCCCCACCAAAAGTGCATCACACAAAGTGATTATCAGCTTCTTGAAGGATATCATAGCCAGATTTGGTTGTCCCAGTAGAATTGTCACTGATAATGTTGCTTCTTTCAAGTCTGAGCCTCTGGTTAATTTCTGTGAGTGGTTCGATATTTCACTAATTCACTCCACTCCCTATTATCCTCAAGGAAATGGACTGGAAGAATATTCCAATAAAAGTCTAATCAAACTCATTAAAAGGTTATTGGAAGACAATAAGAGGGCCTTGGATTCAAAGCTCAAGTTCCCTCTATGGGCCGATCGAGTGACAACAAAGAAGTCCCTGGGCACCTCACCTTTTCAACTTGTTTATGGGACAGAGGTTGTTTTTCCCAATCATCTTGCTTTACCTGTAGCAAAATTATTTCAAGATCATGAAGGAGAGCTAGACCATATGGTTAGAATAATTCATCAAGTGGTGGAACTGCAACAGATCAGGGAGCAGGTAATGGACTTATCTCATAGTCATCAGCAGAAGATCAAGCAGGCTTTTGACAGGAAGGTCAGGAAGGAGGAATTCGAGCTGGGAGATTTGGTGCTTAAGTGGGATGCACCCATGAAGGATAGGGGCAAACATAGAAAGTTTGATGCCCTTTGGATCGGGCCCTTCAAAATCTCTGAAGTATTTTTAAATAACACATACAGGTTGCAGGATTTGGAGGGTGAAGAAGTTTTTAACGGCCCAGTAAATGAGCATTTCCTGAAAAAATGTTTTGTTTGAGCCTTAGACGGCTCCTTTGTTTTTGTAAATATTGTCTTTATTGATTTTATGTTTATTTTCAGCTTAATAAATGACTCCATAACCCAACAGAAGGCAACTGGAACTGCAGGAGGAGTTCTTAGAGAATCAGACGACTCTATCCCCCATGGAGCCTAATGTTAGCACCAATTCTTGTAAGTCATGAGCGTCGAGCACAGCACACAGAAAAGGTCCATTTCGGGTCTAAAAACAAGAAAGCGGGCATTTTGTTGTCAACGGCGAGAATCCACAGATGGGGCAGATCAACGGTCATCAGGTAAAGCTTGAGTCATGGAATTGCACGAGGTGTAGAGCATGGGCTCATTTCTTATCACCAAAGTCATGAAATGATTATCCCTTTCACGATTTAGGCTACTGGGACTTCAAAGGACAAAGGATTGCTCTCTTCCAATGCATTTGGAAACCTCAAAACGCGAAATGTGAAAAGTGCCCAAGAGTCGTTTCGGCATTTCAGCTACCAGGATGTCAAGAGACAAAGGGGCGTTCCTCCACTGCATCGAGAATCATCGAAGCCTGAAAAGAGAAATGCGAAAAGCGCCCAAGAGTCGTTTCGGAATTTCGGCTATCGGGAGTTCGAGAGACAAGAGAACTGCTCCTCCACTACATCGGGAATCGTTGAATCCCGAAATGCGAAATGTAAAATTCGCCTAGGATCCATTTTAGCATTTCGGCTACCGGGATGTCAAGAGACGAAGGGGTGTTCCTCCACCGCATCGGGAATTGCCGAAGCCCAAAACATGAAATGTGAAAAGCACCCAAAAGCCGTTTCATAATTTCGGCTACCAGGAGCTCAAGAGACAAAAGAGTATCTCCTCCACTGCATCGGGAATCCCCGAAACCTGAAACGCGAAATGTAAAAGCCGCCCAAGAGCCATTTCAGCATTTCGGCTACCAGGAGTTCGAGAGACAAGAGAACTGCTCCTCCACTGCATCAGGAATCCTTGAAACCCGAAACGTGAAATGTAAAATCCGCCTAGGAGGCATTTCGGCTACTGGGACCTCAGATGACAAAGGGGTCACTCCTTCATGTTTTCAATCTCGGCCACCCTCTATGGAAAAAGCAGTTAATGAATATTGAGCATGTGGTTGAGACCTCAACTCAAGCCATGAATGCAGGGCATGGAGGTTCTGGCAGGCAGTCTGCCCAAGATCGTCCTATGTGAAGGTTTTCCTAAAAAGATCCATGCATATCTGATGTCCTCGATTGACCAGAAGAACCTGCGCACGCTAAGTTAGACTTTAATGTCTCATCTACCCTCCTGCTGCCAAGGGGGCGAATTGCTCTGAGTATATATACTCAGTTTTTGTATTTTTGTAAGGATCGATGGTTGAGATAAGCTCCCGACTGTAAATATTTAACAAAGCCTCTGGTTCTCTGGTTATACAATGATATTTTGAGATTTCTTGTTTAATGGCGGCCAGCCTCCTCCTTTCCTTATTCCTATGAATCTAAAATCCCGAGTATGGATGATCCAGTCAGGTGTTGTTGCAACTATATGATGCATGTTTGATTGTATTAGTTCTGCAATGTTTGAGGTTTACTTTGAAGTTTCTTCGGTCTGAGAGGATCTCATATATGAGACTTTTCCTCCACTTACTCACCACTATGCAAAATTTACTGGCTTAAGTTAGATCAAGACCTCACATGTCCTTGTTGTTCCAACCCAGTTTTCTGAGTGAGAGATATAGTTCTAAGTTTACTTCCATTCGATCACCCCCTTTATAAACAAATCGTGACATAAACTGATGGGCCTCAGGCTTACTCCTGCCACAATCCAGGAGTGACTTCTATAGCCAACACTCTCCACCTCTCAAAGTCCGCCTACTAAAACATCATGCTCTGTTGTCACCTGAGCATCTCTGTGATTTCATATTGCTTGCATGTCTACCGGACATGATGCACGTCTGTCTACATGATGAAAAAAAATGACTTAGATCCCTCATCGTACAACCAAAATCATATATAAAAACAAAAACAAGTTCTTACAAGATTATGATCTTTCGTACATGACGCATCCCACTATATACCCTCATGAAGCACTATATCTTCACTACCCCTGAAGTCCACCCCAGCATATGGGAAATCCTCGATCACCATTAGTTATCTCCTCCACCATGCAAAGAAGACAGCAGTAAATCGAAGGTTGAGGGCTCATTTGCCAACCTAGGGGGAAGACTAGTCCACTACTCCATACGGGGCTCAATCACAAGGTGTGTTATCAATGCAACCTACAGTTGCATCTCTGGAACCTGCTCTAAGAAAAATGAGACTAAGAAAGATCCATACCCAAATTGTTTATGCCTGCCCATTCTACATTTGGAGATATGTTCCTTAATGTTCCTCAAAAACCATGCACTCTAGTTAAATAGCCTAGGCTCCAAGCACTGAATGGCATAAGATATCTGGGACTTGGAAGCGAGCTAAGAACTAGTACTTATTTCTAGTTTTGTGATCACAAAGAGGATAGATCAAAGAGACAAATCCATCACATATTTTATGACTATCCTCCCTCCCACCAAGTGTGACTCTGGTATGCAGTACTCGGTAACATATGCCTCTGTCAGTCGTGGAGTGGCTCGATATCCAGAAAAAATAATAGGTTCTCCTCTCCTCGAGAGCCCCGTCAAGAAGTACACATCATCCATGTCGATCTTGAGAACAAGTGGTCCTATTCAGAATGCTTTCTCTTCATTATCCCACAACCCGATCAAATATTCAAGTAAAATAACTTTGTTCCTCATATTTTGGAGTTTGAAGTACTTAAGCAAGCCACAATTTCGTAAAGCCACCCTTGCTTGGGGGTCTTTTAAAGCAGCAATGTCATCAAGTTCATGTTTGTGTTCTTTCCATTCAATCATGATTAGCTATGTGCAAACCTGCAAATTCCTGAATTAATCATCATTAGCTAAGTTTTCAAAGAAAAGAATGCCCTTTTTCATCCTAAAAATAAAAATAAAAATAAAAAATTGTGCCTAGCGCAGCCTTAAAGAAGAAAATAGAGCGCTAGCACTCCCTCAATGCACATACCAGGGCGTTGAAATCGTGATCAGCACTCCCCTCGATTACTTTAGGGAGCACTGATCCAGTTCGGCACTCTAGGGCTTCCCAAGGAGCCTAAGCACATAAATTAAAGGCTGAAATGCAATAAAAAAACATGGAAATGAATGAGGATGAGGAAAGAACCAACCTGATCTAGGCAGATTTGAATACGGTCACCCATAGCACTCGCAATCAATGCCCGAAAAAACACTCCAAAGAGGAAAACACTCAAACAGAAAAGGAGAATAGTAAAACAAAGTTGAAAATTATTTCTTGCCCTAATTTGATATTTGATATATTCAAATTTGGTCATTTTTCCTCCTTTTCACATTTTATAAAGTTTATTTTTGGGTTTTTGTCATTTTTTTAGAAGCTACTAATATATTTTACCCAGAACAACTTGATTATGCAAGAATTTGAGTACAGATTCTTCGATGACCTTGTAACACCAATGAGCTTAGTCTTTGTTCTTTCTCGTGCTCGTAAATACATGAGAATGTGACCGAGTATACTTTTATCACTTTTTTAGAGTCTTAAAGGTTATATGAAAAAGGAACCCCCTGGAGTTTCCTTAAATCTATTTTTAGACTCTCTAAACATGAAAATATTGTTGAATGATCTTGCTTCCTTTCACACTTGATAAAAGGTTTGAAAGGGCATCTTTTGAGTAATAGTTTATCCATTTTTCGGACCTCGGAGACTAAAATTGTGAAAAAGGACAACCGTGGAGTCGCCTTTATGTTCTTTTTAAACTCTATAAACATGAAAAACCACTGAGTTTTCCTTCTATGGACTCGCAAAATTACACACTGAAGAGCCCATCTCGGGACGAACCCTTACTTCTTCCAGTTCATTAAAAAAAGGAAGAGGAACTTACCGAAGGTGAGTTATATCAAGCATGTGTTGTCCTCCTCGATGTCGTTTAATTAAAAAGAGGTACTCATCTATCTGGATGGGGGGGGAATTGAAGGAAGTAGTTCAAGTTTCTTGAAAACATTTTTAAGCAACTATTACAATCAGCCTTGAACACGAAATTTGTTTTAACCTCCACAATGAACACTTGGATAATCTGTTAAAACCTCCACGTTGAAAAAATCCTATGAGCCTTTCCACTCCTCTAACCTATCTAAATAATGACTCAACACTCATTGAATTATGTTATGGTCCACTCTGAATTTATGCTTCCAAGTCTCACATTATGCCTCACTGTTCAAGGGAATTTTCTGCCTCAATAGTCAACCATCTACAAAATTACCAGTTTCCATACCTGTGTCAGTCCGTGTTCATCTGCTATATCTTATCACTTTCCTGAGACAATTTTTGTGTCGACTGATGATGGATACATCAATGCCCTCCATCGACGAGTCTTTTCCTGTCGACTTCAACAAATTATCTGGGAAACAGACTTAGGAACGCATCACTACCTTGGGACCTGCATGCCCCAATGACAGGCCTCCTCACATTCAATAGTGGGTATTCATCAATGACCCCTAACCGACTGATTCCATGAAGGTTCGACTTCAACTCATTTTTCACATTCATTGGACTGTACTTTAAAAGTACCTTGAAAATCATCGACATCAATGGTGATTTATCTCGCACTTGTTAACAGTATACCTCAATGACCAGTAATCAAGTGGTTTCTAACATGTTTGACATCAAAACATCTATTCACATGGACAAGATTCATACTACATCAGGATTGTGCGAAGACCCTGGGTTGAGCATTCACTCTGCTATCTTCTTTGTCCATGCTGCAAAGGAAGTCATTTGATCCAGGGCATCAAATTTTGCTCAAAAATTCAAAGTGCTTGGAATCACTTCAAATCAAATGGGAGAGTAGGCCTGGTCATTACAAACACAATGCAACTCGTTTGGGTTCAAACGGACGTCAGGAGCGAGAGATATCGCATTATGTTCAAAATGACAAACAGGCAAAAAAAAGGGAAGTTGATTGTACAGTCCGTACAGTCCATACGGCTGCTGACGTGGCAGTCCATACGACACATGGCAAGGCTGAGTGGCAGATAGTTGGTAGATGTGGATGAATGACATTGCGACATGTGGCAGTATTTGGTTGGTTGTAGGTGCCATGTGGCCCAGACATGGGCTACCACGTGGCACCTTGTTATTGGTTGTTTGTATAAAACTTTATTGGAGTCCACCGGGTTCGAACCCGTGACCTCCACCCACATGTATAACCTTTTCAAAGTCTACATTGCCAACGTTCCCCACCATATGCCTTGTTATATGTATAGTTTTAAATAATTTTAAGTTTGAATTGTTTATTTATTAGCGTGGGGGTCCGAGCTGGGGCTTAAGCCCCAACCCCCGGATGCATACATTGTTGTAATATGACCACATGTTATGCCATATATGCGCGTGCACGATTTGGTTTGTATTGTGGTTCAAACGGTTACCAAACCAACGACCCTCCATTTGTCACGACCACACTCATCCTAAAAGTTTGAGCATGTTTGCGTTTACACGTGGTCACATGGGCCACATGACCTCGCCCTTGACGGTTAGGGGCTAGGTGTGCCCGTAACCGTCTTACAGTTTGCACGGTTTGCACGGTTGCGTCCAGTGTTGAGTTTTAACGCTTAAATATGCGTGTGGGCTAGGTTGAGCCAACAAGGGTGCAATTTGTAGATGCAGAGACAACAAGTTTGAAGGGTGACTTCCAGGAAGCCTATCTTCTTCATTTTTTGGCCAAACGAGGTGACGAAAAAGCCCAGCTAGGGGTTTTTGGATGTTTTGAAGCCATTGGAGCAATCTATTTGGCATTTTGAGCATTGTAAAGCACATTTTTTAGCACTTTGAGAAAATAATACAAATGATCCATTGGAAGCTAGACCAGGAGATGTAGCCCAAGAGAGGGGTGAAATCCTTTATCATTTGTTGTGTTATGTGTTTTCTGTTCATTGTTATTGATGTTGTTTATATGCATATTGAATGAGTAAATTCTATTAAAGTTGTGTTGCAAATTTGATCCATTTGCATTTTAACACATAAATTTTACTTGCAAATATTTTCAAGAATACAAGTCTTCTTCATTTTTAGATCAAGTTGGTATCAGGGCATATGTTTTTGAAGACTTGATTATTTGCAAGTGTTTTGTTTTATGATGCTCACAAGGTTTAAACTCACAAGAGGAGAAGGTCAACTTGTAGATCCAAGTTCTCATCCTTCAAGGAGGAAGCTTATATCATCACCGCAAGTTTCAAGGAGGCATTCACCAAGTATGGCTCATGAAGAGAGTCATGAACGTGTTCCTGCAGAAGATGAATATCTCAGAAAGGCTATCATGGAAATGAGAGAGATGATGAAAATCTTGATGGAAAGGAATACAGGATTGTAAGGTGAAGGCTCCAACCCTTTAAAGCACAAGGGAGACAGTGGTGATAAAACTCCAAATGGAAATGAAGGGAATGGTGCTTCTCCACCACCCTCACCTCCTTCTTCTTCTTCTTCTTCTTCTTCTTCTTCTTCTTCTTCTTCTACCAATTCAAGACCTCTTCCGAATTCTCCAAAGGGACATGGTAAAACTCCTTCACAAATTCCTATGTTAAAGCTTGATATTAAATTCGAATTGCCAATGTATAATGGAGAAGTAAATGTTGAGAATTTAGATAATTGGATTCGTCAGATTGAGGTGTATTGTAGGATACAAAAAATTCAAGATGATGAAACTAAGATTCAGCTTGCTTCTTTAAGATTGGATAGTG